>ML782007.1:201309-215406 GCA_009831015.1 Picea engelmannii | reverse complement strand
CATGTTTCATGCTTAAAGAAGGTTATAGGCGACAAGATCCCAGTTCAAACTATATTGCCAGAACTTGATGAAGAAGGAAAAATCATATTGGAGCCTGAAGCCATCACTGACACAAGAATTCACCAGCTGAGGAATAGATCCATGTCAGAGTATCTCATTAAATGGAGGAAACTATCAGCTGAAGATTCCACTTGGGAAGATGAGTCTTTTATATAGAAGCATCAAGAGTTACTCAAGTGTTACGGACAACACTTGTCTCAAGGGGAGGTGCATGTTAAGCCCTAATATTTTCTCATTACCCCTTAATTGGGGCATATTATATTAGTAATGTTATTTTATTTATGTCGGCTTTAGGCCATTAGTACCTCCTAGTCTCCTATATATACGAAGGAGACATTTTCATTTTGAATCATCTTGTACTTGAAAATTTAAGTGGGGTAAAAGGAGGTTTCCCCCTCGAAGAGGCTTAATATTTGAACTTATCTCTTTTTCAAGGCATTGAGTACTTTTCCTGAGGTTTTTCTATGCTATATTGATATTTGGTTCTTAACATAGAGAAGCAAGCATAGTTTCCTTGTCTAATTCTTTGGGTGTCATTGTGAAGTCCATTGCAAGTTCCCAAGGGGAATTTAATTCTATTTCTAAGTATAGGGAAAGAATGTTCGAGTACTACAACATTGGATCAGATAGAAACCAAGTCAGAGACTTGGGTATTCCAAAACAAGAAATATTGTCTATTTTTAGGGATCCTCTAAATGGACAAGAACTACCATTGACCACAAAACACATTTGTATTGAATGGTGTATCCATCCACAAATTAGTAAAAACTTGATGGATAGGTGTTATATGGTTTTTTAGAAACCTTCCTGCAATAACAGGGAGGCGCCCTTATATGTTTTGAGAAAATTATGGGAGGAATGTATTTTGGGTCAGCATGTAAACTACTTTGACATGGGTGATTTCCAGGGGCTAGGTCAAGGGTCCACATAGAATCGAGAGCACTCCAAGAAAGATCCCATGGCAGGTCCTTTTCCCCCCAGGTGAAGGATTGACCCCATTCCCCAACGTCCTCCTTTTGCAAAGAGCTTGCAACAAGTACATCGAGCTATTTCATCATTGACCCATAGCCTAGTGCAAGATGGAAGCTTTGCTCCATTGTATCGACAAGAGGTGACTACCAATGACATTGATAGAGTGTTAAGAACCAAATATCAATATAGCATAGACAAACCTCAGAATAAGTACTCAATGCCTTGAAAAAGAGAGAATTACAGGTAATAAGCCTCTTCGAGGGGGAAACCTCCTTATAAACCGCATAAATGTTCAAATACAATATGATTCCAAATGAAAATGTCTCCTTGGTATATACAGGAGACTTATATGTACAATTACAACTAATGGACACAAGCCGACATAAATAAAATAACATTACTAACGTAAGATGCCCCAATTAAGGGGTAATGAGCCACTATTTAGGGCTTAACATGCCCCTCCCCTTGAGACAAGTGTTTTCCACAACATTTGAGTAACTTTGGATACTTCTATATAAAATAGTCATCTTCCAAAGTGGAATCTTTAGCTGATAGTTTCCTCCATTTAATGAGATACTCTGAAATGGATCTATTCCTCAGCTGGAAAATTCTTGTGTCAGTGATGGCTTCAGGCTCCAATATGATTTTTTCTTCCTTGTCAAGTTTTGGAAATATAGTTTGAACTAGGATCTTGTCACCTATAACCTTCTTTAAGAATGAAACATGGAAAACTGGGTGTACTCGTGAAGATGCAGGCAACTCCAATTTGTATTCCATAGTACCAATCTTTTGAAACACCTTATAAGGGTCATAGTACTTTGGAAATAATTTATTATCCTTCTTGGATTTCTTGAGGAACATTTGTTTGTATGGTTGTAGTCTTAAAAACATCCAATACGCTACTTCAAAACTTATTTCACTACGATGTTGATATGCTTGTTGTTTCATGTGATTATGTGTCATGGTCAGGTTGTCCTTTAATATTTGGAGAACTTTTTGTTGATGCTCGATGTGATCTTCCACTGCTTGAACCTTAGATTTTTATTTTAGAGGAGAAGTGATGGAAGGAGGGTGGTATCCATAGAGTGCCATAAATGGTGTCATTTTTGTTGCAGTATGAAAGGAAGTGTTATACCACCATTCTGCCAAGGCTAACCATTTGAACCATTGTGTTTTTTTATCAGAGACAAATAAACGAAGGTATCCTTCCAGACATTTTTTCACTATATTGGTTTTTCCATCAGATTGAGGATGATAGGATGAGCTATGAGCCAATTGAGTACCGAAACAAGAAAATAATTCTATCCAAAAATGTCCAGTGAATATGGTATCTCTGTCACTTACAATAATCTTTGGGCTGCCATGTAGCTTTTGAACTATCTCTATGAATGTGGTGGAAAATGTACATGATTTGAAGGTATGAGAGAGTGCACAAAAGTGTGCATACTTGGTCATTCTATCAACAATCACCGTGATGACACTCTTTCCTTTAGACTTTGGTAACCCTGTGATGAAATCCATGGAAACCTCCTCCCAGCGCTGACTTGGGATGGCTAATGGTTGTAAAAGACATGGGGTCTTAATTGTTTCCACCTTATTTTGTTGGCAAACCAAACATTCTTCCACAAACCTTTGAACATTAGTTGTAAGGCCATCCCTAAAAGATTCCTTCTTCACCCTATGGTAGGTTTTCAAAAATCCCAAGTGCCCTCCTACCGGAGAGGTGTGCAATTCCAATAGTACCTTTTGTTTGAGTTGGGAGTTCTTACATAAATATAAGCGATCTTTGTACCATAGTGAATCATTTTTCCATGTAAATGTATCTAATGCACTAGAATCCTACTGCAACCTTTGAATGAGAGTCCACACGTTTTTGTCATTCTTCCATTCATCCCTTGCTTCTATTATCCAATCGGGTTGGATGATCAAGATAGCACAGAGAAAGGCCTCAACATATTCATCCTTTCTTGAGTGTATCTGCCACAACATTTTTCTTCCCTTTTTTATAGACTATTTCAAAATCATAACCCAATATCTTGGTCACCCATTTTTGTTGTTCTTTTGAAGATAATCTTTGTTCGAAGAAGTATTTAATACTATCGTGTTCTGTATTGACCTTGAAGTGCCTACCTATTAGGTAAGAGAGCCATTTCTTCAATGCATGTAGTATTGCCATCATTTCCTTCTCATAAATGGGCTTGTGTAATTCCTTTCCCTTGAGTGGCCGACTTTCAAAATCCAGGGGCCTTCCTTCTTGCATTAGGACAACACCAATTCCATTTCCTGAGGCTTCACATTCCACAATAAAGGTTTTTTTGAATTTTGGAGTGGTCAAGACAAGAGCTTTGGACATCACCTCTTTAAGTTGTTCAAAAGCTTTAGTTGCCTATGGAGTCCATGAAAATACATCCTTATTAGTTAGTGTTGTTAAAGGTGATACAATTCTTCCATAGTGCCGAGAAAACTTGCGGTAGTAACTTGTCAAACCCAAAAATACTCTAAGATTCTTCAATGTTTTTGGAATCGGCCAGTCCATCATGGCCTTAATATTGTTAGGGTCTACCTTGAAACCTTCATGAGATATAATATGACCCAAATACTCTACCTCCTTCACCCCAAAGAAACATTTGGATGGTTTGGCATATAGTTGTTTCTCCTTTAGTAGTTGTAGCACCTTGTCAACATGTCCCACATCATCCTCCAAAGACTTCCTCTAGATTAATATATCATCAAAAAATACTAACACAATTTTTTGAAGGAAGGGATTGAAAATGGAATTCATCAACCATTGGAATGTGGAAGGTTCATTTTTAAGGCCAAAAGGCATGACCAAAAATTGATAATGGCCTTCATCAGTTCAGAATGTTATTTTTGGGATATCTTCTTCCTTCATTCTAATATGATGATACCCTAAACGAAGATCCAACTTTGTGAAATACATTGCTCCATGTAGTTCATCTAAGAATTCATCAATGATGAGAATGGGAAACTTATCCTTAATAGTGATCTTGTTGAGCTCTCTATAATTTGGACACATACGCCATGAGCCATCTTTCTTGAATACCATTACCATCGGTGCATAGTAAGAACTTTGTCTATGTCTAATAATGTCAGTCTCTAACATTTCTTCAACCATGCGCTCAATTTTACTCTTCTGGGAATAAGGGTGTCTGTATGGCCTGATGTTAGGAGGAACACTCCCAGGAATTAGATGAATATCATGATCATGATTTTGAGTGGGTGGAAGACCTTTGGGAATATCTTCAAATACTTTGGAATGTTTATCAATGATCCCTTGGAGATATAGGGGAATAGATAGCTTAGATGTTTGAACATCTAGTGAGAATAGTTGTGCAATTACACCTTGATGCCCATTTTTAAATAATGTTTTCATGCCATTAGAGCTTATCACCTTATTGGGTTTCCCTATGACACCTCTAAACTCAATTTCTTTCCTTCCAATGAAAATTTCATGAAAAGTTCTTGAAAATTAAAATACATTGTTCCTAATGATTGTAACCATTGGATTCCTAGTACGACATCAACATGACCCATGGGTATAGAAATCATTGGAATATTCATTACATATTCCCCCATAGTAAGATTGATCTTATTGTATTTTACTGAGCAATTGATAGTTCCTCCATCTACAATCATTACTTGAAACTCTGGTGCTGGATATACAAAGCAATTGAGAGATTTGGCTAATTTATAGTGAATGAAATTATGAGTACTACCAGAATCAATTAGGACTATTACTTTTTTGTTTTTGATATATCCTTCAATCTTGAGGGTTTGAGGAGTGTTAATTCTAGCCAATGCATTACACGATATTGTGGGAGTCAACTCTTCAGCAGAAATCACGTCTATGTTTTCATATTGAGATGGTTCTTGTTCTTGTTCTTGTTCTTGTTCTTCACAATCTATGTAGAATAATTTCTTATCACCACAGTTATGTCCCTTACTGTATTTGCTGTCACAATTAGAGAATGAACCTTTTTATTTTCTTTCCTCCAATTGTTGAGGTGTCAACCTTGTAGGTTGAGGTGTTTTAGAAGAAGGGAAATTATTCACTCGATAGATGTTAGGAGTGGTCCTTCTAGTATCCATAACCATATTTTGACTTTCAACATTTCTTGCCACCCTAAATTCATTCTCCAATGATCTGGGTTCTCAAAGACAAACCTCATGTCGAATGTTATCCCTTAAAGTTCCTATAAATACATCAATCGAGTGCTCATCTGGAATATTTGTTACCTTTACATTCAATCTTTGGAAGTTCTCAATATTCTCTGTAACTGAACCCTTTTTCTTGAGATTTATCAATTGGTTAAAGAGGGTATTGCTCCTTATATCCTCATAGTGTGATATCATTTCTTCCATGAAAATTGTCCAAGTGATGAGTGATTTTCGAGAAGAAAGCCATTGATACCACACAAATTGATTGGGTTCTAAATATAAAGAAGCAATCCATACCTTTTGTGTATGTGGCACATTATGTAAATCAAAGAATTGCTCCATCTGAAGTATCCATGTGATTGGGTCCTTGCCATCAAACTTCCTCATATCGATCTTAGGAAAGTGGTTTTCCTTCAACCCAAAGTTAGAGTTTATCCATTCTTGATTCATCTTCCTTGTGTCCTCATCATGAATTTCGAGGGATACATTTTCACTTTCAGGTGTCCTCTCTATTAGGAAATTTTTCAATCCTTCCATGATCTCCCTTTTTAAACCATCTATCTTAGTATCCATTATTTCCTCCAACTTAGCTTCCGTTGAATCCATCATCCCTTGTAGTTCATCTTTTGTTATTGTCTTCTTTTGTAAATCATTTGTGTCCCTACGCATTTCTTCACCTTCATCAAGAATCCAAGTAGGACTGTCTGGAGGCTTATTTGGTGTAGAAATTCCCTTTTTTGGTGGCATGTTGGCCAAATATCACGTTAAACCTTGATTTTGAGTTTGTTCTACTAGACAATCTTTATTTTATTGTATCTCCAAAATTTCAACCTTTCTGGGTACATAATTTTCTTTTTTGCAGTTCTCTGATATTTCTTCTCTACAATGCCATAGGTGTGATCAAAATTGGATGTGCCAAATAGAATTTGTGGTAACGTCCCCACAAATTACTAATTTTTGGCCTTTCCAGGAGATATCACTTGTATAGCATGCCCCACATAAAATAATTGATATACAATTATGAAAATTGTACCAAAAATACTACAGACTGTCCACTATCCAATGCAACTGGTCTCACTCAATTCAAATACTCTAGGAATAATTTATGATTGTTTTACCTGGAACACCTGCTTGAGACTAGTCAATAAGACTAGTCAAATAACTTATCTTCCACATGGTGTATCTACAAATGTAAGATGACCCAGAAGATGAAATTTTTATCAAATATACCTTAATAATTTTTGTGAATATTCTCCATATTTCAGGGTATGAAACATTACATAAAACATTTTATAGAAAAAATTATGCGATGACTCAATTCAGGATGACTCCATAACGCTATATTACGTAGGTTGTATCTCCTAAAGTATAAGGCCTTAGGATCTGAAATTTTAATCCAACGTACCTTGATCCGTCTAATAAATATCCTCCAAAGGGTTCCATTTGAAACATTGTAGAAAAAAATGTATAGCGAAAATTCCAAGGTATCTCAGATTTAGTAGCGAAACCCCGAGACCTTGAGGTTTGATACGATATGTTAAGAACCAAATATCAATATAGCATAGAAAAACTGCAGAATAAGTACTCAAAGCCTTGAAATAGAGAAAATTTAAGGTAATAAGCCTCTTTGAGGGGGAAACCTCCTTATACACCACATAAATGTTCAAATGTCTCCTTGGTATATATAGGAAACTAGGAGGTACAATTACAACTAATGGACTCAAGCTGACATAAATAAAATAACATTACTAATGTAATATTCCTTAATTAAGGGGTAAGGAGCCACGATTTAGGGCTTAAAATAGAGGGGTTAGAGATTCACCCTACACAACAGAGTTTAGTGAGGAGAGGGCACATGGACATATTAGTCATCCATGTGAACCTCACAGATGCTCAAGCTACAAGAAGACCTATTATGGGCATATGGAGGCCAATGGAAAACATAGATTCATGGAGGAGGTTATCATATTAACCATGACTATGTTCTTAATTGTTATATATTTGTTTTGTATTATGTGTATTTATATCAATATTTTATTGTATGTTGTTTTGCAGTTGTTACAACCATGTAGCAGACCCTCTACGCTCATGGATGCATTTGTTCCTATATCCACCACTGATGCAGTAGTAGAGACAACCTACTCATTGGGTGTAGCCTATACATAGGTATGTGTCACTTTTAAATTCACCATAGTCATTTCTTTATTTTATGGAATCCTCAAATTTTAATGTTCCTTTGTTTCTATAGGATGTGGGAGCAAGGGATACCAAGGAATTTCCATTTGGAATGGGATGAAAATGTTTTCATTTCTTTCCAAGCCATGCCATGCCTTGCCTTGCCTCGATTTTCCATGCTATTCCATGCCATGTTGTTCCTTTCCTTTCTAATCTAGGCCATGCCTTTCCATTCCATTCCTTTCATTTACATGCCTTGTGATGTCTTTCCATGACATGCCTTCACTTGCAATGACATGCCATTCCTTGATATTCCATGCCATGGGATGCCTTGTCTTTCCAAACCATGCCATGGCTTTCCTTGACATACCATGCATTTCCATGCTTTTCCTTTCCATGCCATGCCATGGCATGCCTTCTCTTGCCTTTCCAAGCCATGCCATGCCTTGCAAATCCATGCCATGGCATGCTTTGTCTTGCCATGTCATGTCGTGCCTTTCCATGTCATGTAATGCCTTTCCTTTCCATGCCATGCCTTTCCATTCCACACCATTCCTTTCCATGTCATATCATGGAATGAATTGTCTTTCCTTACCTTTCCATGACATCCCTTTTCAAACCATGTCATGCCTTGTCTAGCCTTTCCTTGCCATGACATGCCTTTCCAAGCCATGCCATGCCTTTCCAATCCATGCCATGGAATGCCTTGCCTTTCCATGACATGCCATGCCATGCCATTTCTTTCCATTCCATGCCTTTTCGTGACATGGCATGACATGTGTTGTCTTTCCTTGCCTTTCCATGACATGTCATGCCATGGCCTACCTTTCCTTGCCTTGCCATGCCATGCCTTTCCTTTCCATACTATTGCATTCCATTTCCATGCCATGCCATGACTTTCTGTGTTGTTCCATGCCATGACATTCCCTTCCATGAAATGTCATGCCTTGCCTTGCCATGTCATGCCATGCCTTGTCTTGCCTTGCCTTTCCATGGCATACCATGCCATGTATTTTTTATGCATTCCATGCCATGCCATGTATTGTCAATCCATGCCATGCCATGCCTTGTCTTTCCATGATATTCCTTTCCTTTCCTTTCCATGACATGCATTGCCAAGACATGCCATTTCCATTCCATGTGTAATATCCCCAAAATAATTAATTATTAAATTCTATGTGTACTTAGGAATAAATTTCCATTTTTGGAAAATTCATATTTGGAAATTATTTTCCATTTATGGAAAATACAAATTTGGAATTTGATTATTGTAATTAATTATTTATGACTGTTGGGCAAAGATTTTATTTTCCCAGCTAACTCTTTGATTGTGACACATGTAAAAGACAAATATTTTTATAGATTAAATGTTGGAAGACAAATGGAACAACCAGGTTGAAAACAACTGACCATGACTCCATGAGTGGGGAATAGATTTGAGTTACCTCAGGGATGATTTTTACAAGTGTAAAATGAGGAATTTGACCACTAGCAACCCCTGAAAAATTAGTGATTCGTAAAGCAGCGAAAATTCCCAAGGAGGGAAGGAAAGACCTAGCCACAAGATGTGAATAAATAAAACATATGGAGGAGGCAAGACGTTGCATAGTATGTTGGAGAAAGATTACTACTTTCTATTATGAACACTGTTTAGTGTGAGGCAAGGGAAATTTTTTATCTGTAAAAGAGGACTGTAGCAATGGACGATCATTTCAATTCGCCCTTATGGACTCATGGTCAGGCTAGGGGGTGAACAGAGTAAGTAACTTGGTTGTTCTATTTTATGGTTGGGTGGAACGTGGTTGTTCCATTTGTGTGCCCAACATCTTTTTCAGATATGTACTTCTACTTGTCATCTTGTCAAATATTTTGTGGATTATTAGATAACATGAATGAAATGGTTTTTGTGATAATTATTTATACATGTTGAATATGCTCACTGAGCAGAGATAGTAAATCTAATATAAGAACTAATTACTAATGAAATTGGGTTATACATGTATAGATAGTGATATATGTATATGTATAATCAAGCATAAATAATGTTAGAACTGTGGTAGGTTTCTGGAAATATTTAAATGAAGACATGCTTCTACAAAAGATAATTGTGTATATTTACATGTATCCATATAGATCTCTCTCTCTCTCTCTCTCTCTCTCTCTCTCTCTCTCTCTCTCTCATTCTCATTATAGGACTGTTGTGATATTCATAATGAACTTTATATAGATATATATATGTAGAGTACCATTTCAGATTCTGTACAGGTACCATAAAAGTAGATAAAATGAATAACAATCATTTTCTATAAAAAAAAATAATATATATGTTTCCTGATGTATACATGTTTCTTGGTGTATAAAACCGTAGATCAACAACGACTTAATTGTTTACCAAAGCATGCTACAATAGTTGTACCCTTAACTGTTTACTGTTAAAAATGGTCTCTCAACAATCTATATGTTCATTTGAAGAGGTATAATTTGCAACCTGTATAATCCATGAGAACCTAGATAAAATTTATTACAGTTGAGTTCCCTAAAGTAAGGACTCATGTACCACCAGTAGACAAAATCTATGCAGTTGTGTCTATGTACCAAGACCATAACTTGAGTACCTTTCTGAGATTTAGGGTGTTGTCAGATTCGCTCCCTTCATTTTTTTGTAAACCTGCAAGGGAGGAAAATGATAGACTCAGTAACTGTGTTGAGAGAATATTTAGTTAAATTTAATAATAAACAAGATGAGGGCACACTTATTTTGTCTCGAAATAGGAATAGTTCGCTTCTGGTGCTCGAGTGACAATCTGTTCACAATCCAAAGGGGAGGAGTGGAACCAAGAATGGTTGATGGGTACCCTTGCAAAAGAAGATAGGGCCCCATCATTAGTTATTGTAACTGAGGAATAATACTTTGATTCTTAAGGCTTGAAACAATAATTTAAATAGTGTTAAAACATTTAAACACCCAAAAGTGTAGTCAAGAAACCCCATAGAGGGTAAACTATGTCTGTCTAAATTCATACAAAACCCAAGTCACAATTTTCTGCCACAGAGGAGATCAAATGAAAAGCAAAGAACATATTCAGAATACGATATTTGTCTAACCTTTTACCTTGTTAAATTTCGAATTTATCTATGATTATTATAAAAATGAAATACAGTGAAGACTACGAACAGGGATTCGAGTTCCCTGTAGGATTTTCAAAGTGCAAGTTCCCGAACAAAGATTCGACATTTTGGAATTCATTTACACCTATTCTATGTAAATCTGAGGCGATATCGTAAGTATAAACATAGCATTAAAATACGCATTATGGACATAATGAAATCACATTCTTTCCTTAGAACATAGTCCTACCAACAGAAAGGATTTAGATAGGGTATGGAAGGTATTTCACCATACTATTTCTATTACACGAAAGAAATCTAGAATTAATATTTAAAAACAGAGATTCAATTACAAAGATTCAGGGTTGAAAATTAGATAAGAGTTTAGGTTGTATAAATTATAGTGGAATTTATTATACAGAGGGCCTTTATGAAATTCTTGTACTGATGTTGAGTATTAATTTATAAGTGAAGGAGTAAGTTAACTGAACCATTGTTCACTATGTGCTCAGAGCGTAAGATACAAAATGCATTAGAGGGTCGCCACCATACCTCCTTGTAAATGCATTCACGATTTTCACACAGACAGATAATGAAAAGGGAACAATAAAACATACTGAATCTTTAAATCCATGAAAGGCTTAGCCTAGGTATTTTAACTTTTTATCTAGTTCGCGCAAAGTTCAAATACACAATATGATAACAGAAAATACACCGAGCGTAACTATGTTAGGGCTTATGAAACTAGTTTATACGCTTACAAGTATCCTTCACTTGGGAATGTTAATACATAAGGATCTCAGGACTTGCTACGAATTTACTTACGGTGGTAAAGTACCTATCGCAAGGTGTAAAACTATGAGACTTTGCACAGAAAAATAAAATGGAATTAGAATAAAAACCTTGAAGATTTGAAGGGCACTAGTTAAACTGATATATACTCTAACCCAGGTCCAAGAGCTTCAAAACACGAAGTACCCAGAAGGAAATAGTTACAGGAGAAAAATGCAGTACAACTACCAAATAAATTATCCACTTCTTGTTACAGAATAATGCAGGAGAAAAAGATTTTTCGGTTACCTGGTATAGAGAGAAGACCAAGTGGTTGTGTGACCTCCATTCATTTTTACCCAAGGTAATTCCACTCCAATTCGTCGGGGTTGTATAGTGACATATAGAGAAATAACAATACAAGGTTAACGCTGGGGCATTTTTTCACAAATATACAGAGCCAAAGGGGAAACTATACAACAGTGACCTCGAAACTATTGCAATGTAGAGTAATAGTGAGGGGATTTTCACAATACCCTAGCCATGTGAATAATCAAACATGGTGTGGCTGTATTGGGCACGATCACCTAACTATCCAATACGTTATAGGACCACTCTTAATTGAATATCCAGATGATTAATGTGATTATAGATAGACTTGGCATCTCCATTAACATAGTTTACAAAATTCATTCAATGTTAGGGTCAGGTCACAAATTCAGACGAGATTTCACTCTGTTAGGTTTAGGACTTAGGTATGGCATAAGTGAAAAACCATGGTATAAGGGTGTAGGAATTGTTGCGTCTGCATTGGAAGGACAACCTCGTAACTACCTTGGTAATGAATCAATGGTGCACTTAATATCCTTTCTTCACACTAGTAATTTTTGCTTGGGGTAGTTCACCGGGTTATATTAATACAAATTACTAGGAATAGTGAATGGTTATGGGAATACCTATGTTACATGTCTATTTTTTACATTAAGCATGATCTCTTAGATAGGGTTTATGGGATGCATATAATCCTTATGATCACTTATGTTGTCATTTGTTAAGGATCCCATTGTGCTGAAGGATCGTGTTTTACATACGATTTTTAAGTACAGTGCTATTGTGAAATAACCCATATGGACTACCTTATATATATATATATATATAGAGAGAGAGAGAGAGAGAGAAAGAGAGAGAGGAGGAGGTCTATATAACAAGTATTGTTTTTGGCCAATTATGTATATATGCATAATGGTATATTAAGAATTTTTTTATGTTGAATTTTATATGAGTAAGTGGGAAGTCTTCACTTAATGATTATAAACTAAATATGATGAGTTGTGAGATGAGTTAATCCTATGGTAAACAACTTATATGGATGTGCCATGATAGGAATAGTGTCATTGGTATGGCAAGTATAACATAGTCTCTAAATGCATATAGTAAATAGTACATGCATTATATTTGATAAGTAACGATAATAAAGTTATGGTGAATAAGTAGCGAAGAGCCAAGGAGTTTATTGCACCCTAACAAAAAAAAATTAATTTGATAAATTTGGGGTACATTACATATGGTATCAGAGTTGAAGGTTACAACACTTGGACCTCAGGGAAAGGCCAAATTAGTAGTAAATTTTATTTCTGTTAAAATAAAAACTAACAAAAATGCTTACGGTTACAAACATAAAAATTTTGTTCTGTTGTGATAATGGAAGCACAGAATGAAGAGGAGATCAGACTTGAAGACAATTCTGATCAAGGACCTCCTAAATAAACTGGACAGAATAGTGAAGGAAGTTCAGCCATCCAAGTTTTGGAAACAATGAGGAACCTTATCGTGGAATTGCAACTTTTCAAGGCAGATAATGAGAAACTAAAAAGGCACGCGAAGACCAGTAGGAAATAAATGAAGTGTTGTTGTGCAACATAGTAACAAAAAAGAGTCTATAAGACAACTACAAGGAGGAAGAAGTCAGTAAAAGAGCCTCTAAAATTTCTGGTCCTGAAACAAAAAACAAGAATAGTTCTTTCGAAGGCACACAAGCAGCAGGAGACAAACCTGTCACAGGAAGGAAAATAAAACAGGTGGATCACCTAGAAGGTGAATTCAAGAATATCAAACCATCCACCTTTGATGGAGAATCCGATATGGGTGAAGAGGATGAAGCATGGTTATTGGATATAAAGAAATACTTCCAAATTTATAATTATTCTAGTAACATGAAATTCTGAATGGCCATTTATAACTTGAAGGGAAAGGCAAGTATCTGGTGGCAAGACCTGAAATTGGTCAAGGGACTAAAAGAAAAACATATGGAATGGTCAGATTTCAAGAAATCGTTCAAGAAACAGTATTTATCATAAAGCTATTACAAAAGGAAAACTAAATAATTTTATGAGCTAAGACTCGGACAAGTGACCATGAACGATCTGATAAATAAATTTCTTGAATTATTAAGATTTGCACCATACATCAAGGAAGACAAAGTAAAAATACAACGATTTTTAAGCTTCTTTCCACGGTCATACAAGGACATAATTGAATTCGATAACCCCAAAACTTTAAGTGAAGTGTTTAGAAAGGCCCAGATGTGCTATAATCAGTACAAACAATGTTAAGAACCAAACATCAATATAGCATAGAAAAACCTCAAGAAAAGTACTCAACGCCTTGAAAAAGAGATAATATCAGATACTAAGCCTCTTCGAGGGGGAAACCTCCTTTTACCCCACTTAAATGTTCAAGTACAAGATGATTCAAAATGAAAATGTCTCCTTGGTATATATAGGAGACTAGGAGGTTTTAATGGCCTAAAGACGACATAAATAAAATAACATT
>ML782007.1:135638-179638 GCA_009831015.1 Picea engelmannii | reverse complement strand
GGTGATGTGTTCTAAGGTATGTTATTTTCAGGTCATCTTACCATTTTTGCTATAATTTTTTTTTCTAGAACGATTTAGATGGTGAAATCACTATGGTATTGAGAAGACATATCAAGGTACCTCTGGTAAAAATTTCAGCTCTTGATTTGCTATAATTATGGAGATACACTCTGTGGAATATAAGGTTTGTGACCAGTCCTGAAACTAGTCAATAAACAGGTGTTATGGGTAAAACAGTCATAACTTTTTCATAAAGAATCCAAATGCAGTGGGACCACTTCCATTGGAAAGAGTACGGAATTTAGTTTCTTGTGTACGAGTTTTAGAATCAGATGTTAAATATTTAGCGCGGGGCATGCTGTACAAGTTGGGTCTTCTGAATAGACCAGAATGGAATAAAGTCTACCATTCTTTCTATAACCTCTTTTTGGGAAGGATTCAAGGAGTGGAAATTGGAGGAGTTTCAGAGAATACATTGAGTAACATTATCTATAGGATCAGAGTACTCTAAGAATTGAATAATTGTAGAAATTGAAGAAGTCTCATAAAGCATTATCAGGTTCTATGTGATGATTGGTTGATGGTGATGATTTATTGTAAAGTTTTATTATCTCTCATATATTCTTGGGTGGAAGGAAGGGGCAAGGATAGAGAGTTCAAATCTCTCTTTATATTTGAGGATTGTATCTTCCTCTTGGAGTTTTATCCCTCCCTTTACATTTGGAAGCTGTAGCTACCTTTGGAAGTCATTACTTCCCTTGAACAAAAACTATTGATTATTTCTCATATATTGTGCATGGTGTATTGTGGTGTATTGGTGTAACTCTTATACTATTGTTCATTTCTCATTGGATATAATTGAATGGTTTAAGTATAAGTTTAAAAAGGTTTTTAAATTGTACTTGATACTGATTCACCCCCCTCTCAGTATCAACAAGTTTTGCTTGGGGTAGTTCATCGGGTTATATCAATACAAACTACTAGGAATAGTGAATGGTTATGTGAATACCTATGTTACATGTTGTTTGTTTACAATAAGTGTGATAGCTTAGATAGGGTTTATGGAATGCATATAACCCTTATGATCACTTATGTTGGCATTTGTTAAGGACCCCATTATGGTGAAGGATCATGTTTTGCATACGATTTTTAAGTACAGTGCCATTGTGAAATAGCCCATATGGTCTACCTTATATATATATATATATATATAGAGAGAGAGAGAGAGAGAGAGAGAGAGAGGTAGGAGGTGTATATAACAAGTAAGGTTTTTGACCAATTATGTATATACGCATAATGGTATGTTAAGAATTTTCTTATGTGTAATTTCATATGAGTAAGTGTGAAGTCTTCACTTAATGATTATAAACTGAATATGTTGAGTTGTGATATGAGTTAATCATATGGTAAACAACTTATATAGATGCACCATTATAGGAATAGTGCATTATTAAGGCAAGTATAACATAGTCTCTAAATGCATACAGTAAATAGTACATGCATTATATTTGATAAGTAACGATAATAAAGTTATGGTGAATAAGTAGCGAAGAGCTAAGGAGTGTTTAATGCACCGTAACAAAATTAAAATTGATTTGGTAAATTTGGGGTACATTAAACCATGTCATTGCCATGCCTTGCCAAGCAAATAAATGTTATTAACTAAGTTCCAACAAGTCAATGGGAAGTCCCAAACACCGCAAATCAACAAGGAAACTATAGGTGTTATAAAAATTGTAATTAATATGTTTAACTTCATGAATATGACAACTTACAGCAGGAAAAATATAACATCCCTTAAAACAAGTAATCATATAATGAAAGGGAATTGAAAATGCAAGCCTAAACTAGGGTTTAGATAAAAAAAAAATCTTGTTGGAATGTGTTATCTCTAAATTTGATGTTGTCCCTTTCTCATGTACTAAGGAAGAAAGAAAATATTAATGAAGAAGAAAGACAAAGTATGAAGAGCGTGGAAGGAAAACAAACTCAGGAGGGGTCGAAGTGGTTAAAGAAGAGGAAAAGAAGGAGTGAGGTAAAGGAAAAGCGAGTCGTTAAAGGAGAAGATCAAGGAACAAAAAACAACAAGGAAGATGAATCATGGACAGGTCAGCAAGCGGAAGAAGACACTAATAGGTTCTTTGGAGCACCTTGCGGAGAAGAAGGAAGGATAGGTTGGCGAAGTCCTTAAAAGGAGGGTTTTGGTACCTAGGGTTTTTTCACTTGGACTTCGGTCTAGGGTTTCTAAGATTCATAGAAGGGTAAATATAGGTCTAGAAGAGTGGATAGGGTTGTTGTTGATATAGAGAGATTGAGTTGTAAAAGTGTATGTCTTAGAGAAATCTTGTATTTTTGGATCTTCAGTTGGGTGCGAATATCTACCTTGTAATTGGGTGCGTAGAGGGGGACTAAAAGAGGAAGGGAGAGAAGGATATGCAATTGAGTGTGCAGATAGAACTGTGTATTTTCATCTACCTTATATATAAACACAGTTCTATGGGTGTAGCCCTAGGAAGAGGGTGAACCATGTAAAATATTGTTTTTATATGTGATTGTTGTGTTATTTGATATCTTTTATAATGTGATTTCATTATTGTTTCCTTCACTAAATATAAGAATATATAACTAACTTCATGAAGTTAAGAATAATATTGTTAAGAATCTCTACGTAATTTTGCATTGTTATTCTAGAATCATCTTGCACTTCCTCTAGTTGTAGACACCTATGTCCTGCAACCCCCTTATTGCTACTTCGGGTGAGACTTTATCTGCTTTGTAGATGTTTCCGAAAGGGCCAGTAGTTAGGGTTTGTTTGTGCGTTGTTATATTTTAACCCTGGGTCATCCCTTGTGCCAACAAATGGTTTTGTTTCTAGGACCGGGATATTCTTGAGGGATTGTCAAGGTGGTTTCCATCAAAGATAGAGATTCAAAAGTGGATATAAGAACAAGAAAGGTACTTCTCTGAAGCTCAAAAAAAGAACCCTAGCATTAGTACATAAGAGTAATTGGGAAGGTGTTGAGCACTCAACACACCCTAAAAAAATTGTATGTCCATTTTCTATTTTTTGGGTACCACTTAATCCTTTGCACTATCAGTTTCAGTATAAAACTATTGCCCGTGCTTATATTTTATGTTGTGATGTTTGAGTTGTGTAAAGTCTTCCTGAACATATAAAGAATCACCTTAATTTTAAAGGAGACTAATTTAACAATTACTTAAGAAATCAACAGTCACAACGTCTCTGGATGCACTTAAGGGATTCGACATCAGGGAGATGTAAGTGCAATAAGAAATGTTCATGAAAACCAATACTGCCGAAGACCGATCTTTATTGGCGTCGGTGGATGAAAGTCCCTCTCTTTTTTCGAATGAGCTTCAGTAAGAATATCACCAAAGACCGATTCATCCGGCATCGGCATAAAAAATGAGAAGAGTAAGAATCGTGCAAGGAGAAGAGTGGTATCGCCGACCACCGACTCCCGAAACAATTTCAACGTCGGATATTTATAAAGATGATAACCCTCCAAGAAGCTATGCTCTTAAACTTTCCCCAATTCCCAATACCATCGGTGTCAGGAGTGTTTACCAAGAGCACATTAATGAAAATATACACAAAGATAGTAGCCGATCCATGATCTATACACCAGAGAGACACGACGTGATGAGACATTTTATCCCTTAGATATGTTAAGTATGATACATTTAAAGTGTTAGTTGATTCGCAGATCATGCATTAGTTGTTGTTTCGTGCGCGAACCAAAATGGATTGTTTAAGCCTGTCGATACAATGCACCTCCCTATGTGCCTCCACCATCAACTGAGTTAGAATTTATTTACAGAGATGCAATGGTAGTTTGTTTTGAATTAAGTTCATTACTCACATTAACTGATTGACACAACTGATAGGACCCCTCCCATTATTTTCTTTTGAGTTATTCTGTATGAACCTATTCTACATGGAAAGGATTTCAGAATGCATAGAAGAGAGAGGCTAACAATCCAAAGAAGGTGTCCAAGGTTCAGTGAGTATTAGACAACTATCTTATCAATAATTACAGCTATGTATCTGCTTGTGGTGTTTTAAACTTCATTTTATATGTTCCCACCCAACGCTACTATGTACACTTGTTTAAAGGGTCATTTAAATTGCAAGAACAATGCCTCCAAAGAAACCATCCACCAGGAAATCCCCAAGAGTGACAAAGATGCAAGAATGAGAAGAAAGAGAGGGCCCATCCCCAGCAGTTGCAAGGCAATTAGAATTCACTCCAAAGACGATGCCCATAATTAAGACAGACACCAAGAAGGCCTTCGGCCAACCCCTGACCTTCAAAGACATAGAGGCAAACATTGGAGCCAAAGCAATAGTCCCTCACTGGGAAGAATTGTTCAAGAAAATCAAGAGGGAAGAACCCCTCGAGTATACCCCGCACAATGACCCTAATACAATAAGACTCGATGATGATGTCCTCCAAAATATCTGTAAGGATTATCTACACATGGTGGCAAGACGGACTCCAATGTTCCCTTGCATTGAGCTCCTAAAGTGGCTCATTGACCACACTGATGCACAAAATGTTTGATTAACGATGATAACGGCGAATGCGTCGGGGTTTTCTTGTCTTCAGAGGTACAAAGTTACTACAAGCTCAGGGAGCTAGAAGAAAAGATGAGCACTGATTTCATTGTAAGTTTCTATGCGGCAAATGACACCAGCAAAATCATGGTGTCATGGTGGAGAGAAGACAAAAAATTCACAAACCGGACTATCGGCTGGTATATGACGGACAATCTAAGGGAACCATACATATACCTGATGGC
Organism: Picea engelmannii; assembly: GCA_009831015.1. NCBI lineage: Eukaryota > Viridiplantae > Streptophyta > Pinopsida > Pinales > Pinaceae > Picea > Picea engelmannii. The sequence continues at coordinate 174,814 of ML782007.1, read as the reverse complement.
TCTTCTCTGTAGGTTGCATGGGGAGAAAGATTGTTCCCTGTTTTTAGAGGCTTGGATGCCTCTATCTTATACGACAGCCATTTCAGGAACGAGCTTCAATTTGGGTGCCATCATATCCAAACACATGAGAACCTCTATACGACAAGCCCAGAAACTGAAAGAGGGAGAAACCCTCTCCTTGTACATGGCCTCGTATCTATTGGACGTCATCTGCACCAGGAATTTTTTTTATGGAATGAACTTAAACTGGCACTCCTCCGAACTCCTAGTCCATGTATACTTCAACATATTATGGGAAAACAGGTACAAAAAATCCTATTCTCTTATCTGTGACCAGTTTATTGCATGCATTCATTCTTTGTTGTTCAAGAAAGAGTGCCCAAGGTTGTCAAATGAAGAAAAAAAAATTCTATCGAAAGTAGATCACTGGTATCTATATGAACGCGAGACCTACATTAGGGTTTTTGGCGCCACAGGGGCACCCAATTTGTTACTCGTATATGTTCCCAATCGACTAGTATTAGAGGAAATTTTCTATCAGACCATTCTCTAAGGATATAATGCCACTTTAGTAAAAGACAAGAAGCGAGCGTTCATACCTTATGGGTTTCATATTGGCTTCTACATGTTCAAAGACACCGTGCATGCTAAGCAAGAAGGGATAAGACAATTGGAATTCTGGTTCAAAACTGGTCATTTTCTCAAACACAATCCCAAGGCCCTGGTCCTACAACATGCATCACATGTATCATCCTATTGGACTTATGCCCATGACCATTTTGAAGACGAAATTTTCACTGAAAAATACTCAAGACTAGAATGAGGTGGTGGCAAGGATGGTTGATCCTCGAACAACCAGGTTCAAGGCCATGAGTTGGGAAGAGAAAGCGACGTCCTTGGAGAAGACAACTCAAGATATTATCAGGACCCGGGAAGGAATGGTAGCATCTGAACCAGGTGAAGCACTGGGAAATTCCAAAGAAGACATTGAAGTGACAGGGGATTATCAGGAATCCCCAGTACAAACTAGGGATTCCCTTGAAATTCAAGTTGCATGGGGGATGGGTGAACTTTTGTGGTAGCAAAGACAAATGCCAATGAAGTGGATGCAGGATGATCTGTACATCATCATAACACCTACGCTTCCAACCGGTATCCGAGAAGGTGACCTGACGGAGCCAAGCAACCATGGTTCCATAAATCCCAGTAACACCAATGGGTTTGGCAACCTTGAATCCACAACATCGCCAATCAATCCCTCGATGGGAGGGACAATTCAACCAGAGACGGGACAGGTGTCGATAGAAACACAAGAACATAATCCCCTGAGAAATATTAGACATATATAGAGTGACCACGAGAGCCCAGAGCCATATCACAACACCCCTGTGCATGTCCAAGAGGAAAAAGGTCCTGAGAATACTTCTTCCCCTGAGCCCAAAGTTCAAGACAAGGAGGTATCACAAGAGGAAACAAAATATAAAAGTGGCCTCATCACAAAGAGGCCCAATGCATTAGAAACCGAAGAATATCTGGAGGACAAGCCTAAATTAGAGGAATCAAAGAAATAATCCCCGCAAAAGGGAATCAACAGTTCGGCGTCCAACGAGAAATTAAGTCACGAGTCTGTACCTGATGTCTCTATTCTGCTCAATACTCAAATACCAGATGAGAAACAAGTAGAAGTTGGACCCACGAGGCAGAAGGAGGAAGTTCAAGAGCCCAATCTTTAACAAATATACACCACCAGTAGCCTGGGAAACACACTCACATGGGGTGATCAACAGATACCAGAGCCAGTAGACAAGGTAGAAGATATCTATGCGATCTCCTATGATCAAAAGAGAAAGTCCATCATTCAAAGGACTTTAATAAAATAAGGATCACGTTGGATCACTCCATCTTGGTTACTACAGAGGAGAACTTAATCAACACAGAAGACACCCAGCCGACTGAACTGATCGGCATGGGAAAGGCCCTCTCAGATGCCACCTTGGATAGATCCATGAGATACAAAAAGGAACTAGTCACCACCCTAAAGGAGCTCTAACACTTGTGTCATCTAGCCAAATACTATAGAGGTTCCATGTAGACCGCTATGTATCTAAAAGGTGAGTTTGAAGAAGTTTACGACGATTTCAAGAAGGAAAGACACTTGTTAACCGTGAACGTGTCTGAGTTCCAGGAGGACACTCTCATGGTACTCGTGACATGCAAGGATATGGAGTGATGGTATGAAAGGGGGAAACAAGTGGTAGAAAGACTTGAGTACATCGAGGCAGTCCAACAAGGTCGAGACAAGGAAAAACATGGCATTCAGACGGTGGGAAAAAGTATTCTTAATCGCATGAAGCGATCAGTTGAGTACTAGGATAAGATGCCTCGGGACTTACACTGAGATATCCAAGAGAAATGGACCAGATGAAAGAAGAAATGGGATAAAATTAACAAAATAATAAAGGATGTCGGGCTTCCCAAGTTCGGCACCCCCGACAAATTTGTCGACTTAAGAAACATAGTCAAGTTGCATGCCAAAAAAAAATCACTATCGACTGAAGAGCTCACAAATATGGTTGATATGAGGCCAGGGCAAGTGTAATGATTCATAGAACCTCAGATCAAGGCCTGAACCATGCTACAACAATTGAACTCTAGTCTCGTAAAGTACCAGGCGCATGCAGTAGACATCAGGGGAATATATGCGGCTCTGATGGAACAAAACAAGTTTCCATGGGCCCAAACTTGTGAAGAACTATTTATCAATTGGAATGAATATGAGAGAAGTCACGCTTTCCAAGAAATATCTCGGGTTGAATGTTAAAGAAAGTGTTAGAAGATAACACCACGTGGTGATTTTTTGCTTTTCTTAAACTGCACTTAGCCGTTAATTTCAGTTAAAATTTATATTATAAATAAATACATCGATCAATTAGTTAAGGCTCGATGGTTGTTGTAAGAGATATTTACTTTTAGTTTGTTCAGAATTATTTTGAAGATGCTATGAATTGAGTCTTTCTGGACCAAAGACAAACTATTTTCATTAGATGCATGTGATTGGACTTGGAGAAGAACTACTTCCTATCTTGTTTCATGAATGATGCAGTAATGAGTAAGAGAAATTAATTCTTTTGTCAAGTTATCTGGTGCAATGTTTTGATGTTCTTTTCTTTAATGATGAAGATAAATCATTGTGTTACTATGTGATGAATGGTTATGGTAGATGAATTATTTTTCTTTTCATTATCTTATTACATATGTGCTTTCTTTCGGATAATTAGTTTTTCAGACAGTAATTGGATGCTCACATGGATAATGTATTAGTATTAGGCCTGTGGTATAGAATCATTGTCTACATGTTTGTGCAATGGGTTATCCCAAGATCAACCTCTTCACCATTAGTTAAAACTTAATCATGTTTGTTTTAAAGTTGGTTTATACTAGCTTGCATCTCTCATATGAGCCCCAACCAAGAGAAAATACAGAAGAGAACAATCCTAACTGAAGGAAGAGATTTCACAAGAGAACACAAGTCACATCAATAAATTGGCTGGATCAAAAGATCTAGAGAACCATTCCATATTCAAACGCTACAGAGTCTAATTGGGCCTCGGTATAAGTTTTCTTTCCTACTATTGAGTCAAGGTATTTAAGACCCATCAACAGAATTGGTGCTAGAAGGAGGGCTTGAGAATGAATGGTTGAATAAATGTTTTATATACCATTTCAAGCAGCCTATAGATTCGTAACGACCCACATGCATGGCTAGTAATTCAACATACATCTAACACACACTGAGTACTCCTAAAGTGGGTAACTCACCCCAGACCGAGGGAGAACCTTTTCACCTTGAAATACCTTACGCCCTTCCTCACAAGGAAGTAAATCAATTCAGGAGAATCACAAGAGCCTACGCCTGGGAGATCGGTGCGTTGTACTTAGCTCCCATACTCCCTTTAAGAAAAAAACAAAGAAGACAAGTGGTTAGCACTCCCAATGAGGTTTTCATACACTCTGTAGAAGACTTAATAGATTTTTCGATTACCGAAATACAAGAACCTCTTGATTTGATACTCGAAACGCCAGCCGAAAACATCTCCGATCCAAACAACTTTTCGGATAAAGAAGAGTTTGACTCAGATTCTAAATATATGGAAGGTAATAATAACCATGAGGAAGGATGGGAAATATTTCTTCAGAACAACCAACCTTGGTTGGCCAGAGACGTCGTGGTTGTCCCTGGACAAGTACACAATCTTCCCCGACACCCAGAGAAGCTGCGTCCCAAGTATGACCCCGAGACCTCAAGTTTACCTGAAGATCATATCAAGAAGTTCATACTCATGATTAGAATCATGAATGTTCAACATGAAGATGTATTCTGTAGAATTTTCCCCTACACATTTGAAAATTCAGCTTACACGTGGTATTGTAATCTGCCAGTAGGATCTATAACTAGCTGGACCACGTTCCAAAAATATTTTCTAGATAAATTTGCAGAGGAAACTACTACGAGAGATCTGATGGCTGAGTTGTTTGCATCTAACATGAGTCCAAAAGAAAGGGTCAAATATTTCAATAAAATATTCACGACCATCTTGAACAAATTCCATCCTGCGGCAAAACCAACTCAAGAGTTGCAGATCAAGGTTTATGCTAACGCACTCCCGACTTATATTTCTATGTTTGTAAAGAGAGCCGCTAAGAAAACCCTGGCAGAAAATTTTGAAGAGTAAAAAACAATATAATTCCAAATGAAAGGATGTAAATAAGGCCAGGCCTCTCTAGTAAATAAAGAAGTCCAAACCCCTCCCAAGAGAGGACTCCTTTTAACTATAACGTCGGGGAAACCAACTGAACAGGATCTAGACAAGGGTAATGGAGATATAGAGTATCTACAATGCATGGTTGAGAAATTATCAAATGATATCATAGACATGAAGAGAAATGCAAGAGGGGGAAACCTAGGCTAAAGGCCCTATAAGGCTTTCTTTAAAAGGAACCATCCTTTCAAAGCAATTGAACCTCCTCCAGCTAACTTAAATATTGATCTAGGGAATGTTGCATCTGATTCTTTTTATACTTATCATCAGGAAAAACACTCCTAAAGAGACTGCCCTTAATGGGTACATGCCATGAAATTGATGGCCAATCGGTTCTTAGACAAAGTCTCCCTAACCGAACAACCAAGCAGTTTGGTTATGAATATTGCTAACCAGGAAGAGATTGACCCACCACGAGATACAACCATGTTGATATGGTATCTCGACCTGATCATGTCATCCGATGACTTGTTTGAGTCTTAGGAACAACTCGCAGAAGTTTTGGTGGTACAGACACGTAGTAAGGGCCCACCTAGCTCAAAATATACCGACGTCACCTAGGCCTCGAAAAGTAAGCTAATGCCCGATCGCCCGAAAAAATATTTCGCTCTCGATAAAAATCCTATACACATTGATACCTAGGAATCACCCAAAATAGATTACAACGTGGTCAAAGATTTGAAGAATCTAAAGGCCAATATATCAGTTATGGACCTATGTAGGATTCCTCAGCAGAAGGACTTTCTCTTACAAGCTTTGAATCCAGTAGAAAAATCGACAACGGGTAATGGTCCAGAAAGAAATCTGTCTCCCACAATTTTGGTGGGCAAACCAACTGTGAATGCTTGTTTGGGAGATATAAAGGAAAATCCTTTTGTCCCACCTTTCCTCTTAATGTTCGAAGTCTTCAATAGAAAACTTCATAACTGTTTGGTAGATTTTGGAGCGTCTTCCAACGTTATGCCCTTGTCTATTTGCAAAAAATTAAATGCCATGCCTCTCAAAAGTGATAAACATGCCATACAACTAGACAGGACCCAGGTCAAGGTCTTATGAGAACTCAAATATGTGATGATCAGAATATCGACACACCCCATGTTTGTGCAGGTGATTGACATCATCGTAGTAGATATCCCAGAGACATATGGGCTATTATTGAGTCGAGATTGGTCTGAAAAGCTAAATGGGTACTTTAGTATAGACTGGGCACACCTTTGGCTACCACTGAAGGGATAAAAGAACATGATCAAAATCTATAGGGAGAGATATATGAAACATACGTTCACTGATATAGAAACCCCAAATGAACCCTCATCCACAGATTTCCCCATACTGGGAAATCATTCTTGCGATTCCTACTTTGGAAACTTCACTCATCTCTTGTTCGATGTTCCTCTTACCCAAAACTCTGAATTGGTTTTCAAGAGAAATCGTCAATATCGACAGGAGACACCCTCTTCTGTCAAAACCCTGCGCTAGAGCTTGCATAACAAAAGGTCGAAGAGCAAGAAATTAATAAGGGAAATGAAAAGAGAAATTTTTGCTCACAAATTTAGACCCTCTATTTTGATGGATCTAAAACCCAAGAAGAGTCAAGAGTAGGGTGCATCCTCATCGATCCTAAAGGTAAACGTCATTTCCTTTCCTGTAGGATAGATTTCAAATGCACCAACAACACTGTCGAATATGAAGCTCTGGTACAAGGATTAAAGAAAGCCATAGATTTGAATGTCAAAGAATTGAAATCTTTTCGAGACTCTGAAATTATTGTTAGACAAGTAAGGAATATTAAGAAGAAGGAGGTGCATAGGTTAATAGAGCACTTTGAAGCTTTCAATATCACAACGATCCCCAGAGAAAAAAGTGTTCTTGTTGACTCCTTGGCCACAACCGCTTCCAAGCTGTCGCCTTTATAGGATAATGAGGCCTCCCAATTCACTGTGGAGATTCTCTACAAACCATCGGTACCTAATAACCTTTCCAATTGGAAAGTCTTTGAAGGAGATGAATAGATTATAAACTTATTAAACAACCAAGACAATTTCAAAGATCTTGCTATTGAAGATGAAGAATTCCAAGAGAAATCAATAGAAATTGATCCTTGGATGGGACAACCTATGGATAAATTGAATGCTCACACAATCCCGAAAAGGATAGCTAATATTGAAAATATGTTTCATCTGAAGGATCAATTTAATGGACCAAAAAATGCAAATATTGGTAGCTCTTGTCCCTTGCATGAAACTATAAATCTTGGACCCCAGAAAACCCAAAGAATGTGAATCTCGGCAAGACTATATCTAAGGAAGAGAGGAAATCTTACCTCAAATTATTCAGACATTACCAGGATGTATTTGCATGGTCCTATAGGGATTTGAAAACATATGATACCTGCATCATTCAACACACCATCCCATTAAAATCTGAAGTTAAACCTTTCCAACAGAAGCTCTGAAAGTATCACCCATCCCTGGAACCTCTCATGTATCAGGAATTAAAAAACCTTGTAGATGCCAAGATCATTTTCTAGGTTAGGCATTCCTCATGGGTAGAAAATCTTGTTCTGGTGAGGAAAAAGTCAGGATAAATCTGCCTATGTGTAGATTTTAGGAACCTCAATAGAGCTTCAGAAAAAGACAATTACCTAGTCCCGCTGATGGAATAACTCCTACAGATAAGGTTTGGCTCAGAGATAATCTCTCTACTAGACGAGTTCTCAAGTTACAACCAAGTCCTAGTTTCAAAGGAAGATCATTTAAAAACCACCTTCCAACTAAATGGGAAACCTTCTCTTATAAACGCATGCCTTTCAGGTTAATTAATGCAGGAGCGACCTTCCAAAGGGCCATGGGTGTGGATTTCTAGGGACTAATAAATAAATGTGTGGTAGTGTATCTAGATGACGTAACAGTGTATTCGAAGAATAAAGAAGAGCACATCCAACACCTAACTCAAATTTTCAAAAGGTGTAAGAAATATGATATATCCTTATACCCACAGAAAACTGTCTTTGGTGTCGATGAGGGTAAGTTGTTAGGTCACATTATATATAAAGCAGGGATTCGCATAGACCTGGAAAGGATTAAGTCCATATCTCAACTTCCATTACCCCATAACAAGAAAGTTATGCAATCCTTTTTCAGGAAAATCAATTTTGTGAGGAAGTTCACTCCCGACTTCGCAGAAATAATCAAACCCTTACAAAAGATGATTCACAAGGATGCCAAATTTAAGTGGGATGATGAGCAAAAAGGCGCCTTCAACAATATCAAAGATTCTATATCTCGGGCCTCGGTGTTGCGAAGTCCCAATTTCAATAGAGATTTTTTCCTTTATACGTTCGCATCTGACCACTCGTTAGTTGCAGTTTTGACTCAGAAGGATGATGAAAACAATGAAGCCCCAATGTCGTTTATGAGTGCTAATATTCAAGAATCTGAGCTCAATTATCCTAATATAGACAAACAGGCCTACACGGTTTATATGGCAGTAAAGAATTTCAGGTCTTACATCCTAAAGAATCACACTAAAGTGATTATGCCACACCCTTCAGTCCAATCATTGTTTACCCAACAAGAAATGGGGGAAAGAAGAGGGAACTGGATGGCAATAGTCCAGGAATTTAATCTAGATATAAAACCTGCCAAACTAGTAAAAGGACAAGGGTTATGAAAGCTTGCAGTGGTAGCCCAAGATCAGTTAAATGAAGATTATGGATGGGAGAACGAAATGTCACTATGGTGTGGCGAAGTATCATACATCTCCCCAGGACAAGACTCTTGGTATAAGGATTTATCTTATCTTCTACATCATAGGACTTGTCCCAAAAATCTCAACCCTAGAGAAAGGAGAGCCCTCAGATTAAAATCTCCACAATATCGCCTTATAAATTTGGTGCTCTTCCAGGTCAATTATGATGGAGTACTATTAATATGTCTCGAACGTGAAGATGCAAACAAAGTGATGAAGGAAATCCATGATGGCGGGAGACATTTCGCAGGAAACACCATCACTCATAAGATTTTGAGAGACGGCTATTATTGGCCCACTGTGTTAAAAGACGCTCATACTTACGCTAGAAACTGTAAGGCTTGCCGAATAAGCACTGAAAAGGAGAAGAGAGAAGCAGTCCCACTCCAACCTGTGACTGTCTCTAGGCCTTTTGAGTAGTGGAGGTTGGATATCATAGGAGAAATTACACCCAACTCTTCAAAAGTACACAAGTACATTCTTACTTGATCCAGATTATTTTTGGCACAAAATGAGATCGAAGATATAACAAAGAAATGCACAGAGATATTGCAGATATTCAATAATATAACAGAAATATATCAGAGATGCAACCATAAACATAGATATGCAGTAATACATGATTTCTATTAATGAAATAAATGTACAGAGACTGTAAAATACAGAGTGAAAGACTCGATAGAATGGTTGAATCTTATCTCTGAGAAGAGATGTGACGGCTACTCGCATTCACAAGAAGATGATTACAATGAGGCTTTGAAGGCATTTTTAAAATAAATAGGAATTCCCAAAACCCTAGACATCCAAAAACCTAACCCTAGGATATGAAACGCCAAAATTCATGTGGGCCCCATTTGGGTAAGTTAGTACATCAACTTCCTAGGGTCGTAACTTTTGCATACAATCTCCATTTTAGGCGTATGATAGCTCATTGGAAAGGTATCGTCGAGGAGATTTGTTTTGGGGGATCCATAATTCCTTTGAATATCATTGAGAACCTTGATCTCAAAAAACCTTCATTTAGGCCCTCAAAATGGCCCCGGAAGTTAAAACCTGCTAAAAATAGTAAATTGCCAAATTGCCAAAAAATTGTTTTGATCTAGTCGGAAAAGGTGGGTGGCCATTGATATCCACCTGGATCATTACTGCCACCGACTATTTCATGAAATGGGTAGAGGCCATTCCTCTGACTCATGTAAACGAGAAGGTAGTAATCCAATTCATATAACAACAGATGATCACGAGGTTTGGTGTCCCTTCTATTCTGGTCTTTGATAATGCAACTTACTTTTCTTCCACCCTATTTATGGATTTTTCTCTGGGAAAATAAATCATAATTAATTACTCTGCAAATTATTATCCCCAGGGAAACGATGTGGCAGAAACAACTAATAAAAGCTTGGTAATATTATTAAAGAAGACAGTTGTGAATAACCAAATAAATTGGCATAATCTACTCCATAATTCTCTATGGGTCATTAAGTTCACACCCAAAGAAGCTATAGGAAATTCCCCATACTTTCTGGTCTATGGGAAAGAAGCCATCCTCCCAAATGGGCTCTATCTTCCGTCTCTTCAACTAGCCCAAGATTCCAACAAAGAACCTCCATCGGCTATGCAACAAAGAATTAACACTCTGCTCATGTTGGAAGAAGAGAGAGAAAAGGCTAAGTCAAAATTCCTATCTCACAAACAGATAGTGAAAAGATGGTTCGATAAGCATAAGGCTAAAGAAAAGAAATTTGAAGCAGGAGACTTAGTCCTGAAGTGGGATAGAGAAAATGAACCAAAAGGGAAACATTCTAAATTTTAGAATCTATGGCTTGGACCTTTCCAGGTGGCTGAGAAGATCGGGGCAGGAACATATCGGTTGTAGAATCTGAAGGGGGAACCTAATTCCCTCCCAATAAATGACAATCCCTAAAACAATACTTCCAATAAAATTAAAAAGAAAAGAGAGAGATTTTGCTTTCGCCCAATGAATCGCCATTTGTTGAGAACTCAACACACCCTAAAACAAAGTCTATGTCCATTTTCTATTTTTTGGGTACCACATAATCCTTTTCACTATCCATTTCAGTATAAAACTGTTGCTCGTGCTTATCTTTTATGTTTTCATGTTTGAATTGTGTAAAGTCTGCCTGAACATATAAAGAATCGCCTTAATTTTAAAGGAGACTAATTTAACAATTACTTAAGAAATCAACAGTCACAGCGTCTCCAAACGTGCTTAAGGGATTCAACATTAGGGAGAGGTAAGTGAAATAAGAAATGTTTTTGAAAAGCAATATCACCAAAGATTGATCTTCATCGACGACGACAGATGAAAGTCCCTCTCTTTTTGCAAATGAGCTTTAGTAAGAATATCGCTAAAGACCGATTCATCCAGCATCATGCAAGGAGAAGAGTGGTACTGTCGATCCTCAAATCCCAAAATGATTTTGGCATCAGAGATTTAAAAAGATGATAACCTGCCGAGAAGATATGCTCTTAAAATTTCCCCGATCCCCGATACTATCGGCGTCAGGAGTGTTTACCAAAGCACATTAATGAAAATATACACAAAGATAGTAGTTGATCCCTGATCTATACACCGGAGAGACACGACGTGATGAGACATTTTAGCCCTTAGATATGTTAGGTATGACGCAATTAAAGTGTTAGTTGATCTGCAGATCCTGAATTAGTTGTTGTTTTGTGCGTGAATAAAAAAGGACCATATAAGCCTGTCGATACAATGCACCTCCCTCCGCGCCTCCGTCGTCAACCGAGTTAGAATTTATTTGCAGAGATCTGACGGTAGTTTGTTTTGAATTAAGTTCATTACTTCCATTAACTGATTGATACGACTGATAGGACCCCTCCCATTATTTTATTTTGAGTTATTATGTATGAACCTATTCTACGCAGCAAGGAGTTCAGAACACACAGAAGAGTAAGGATAAAAGTCCAAAGAAGGCGTCCAACGTTCAGTGAGTATTAGACAACTATCTTAGCAAGCATTATAGGTATGTATACTCTTGTGGTGTTTTATGCTTCATTTTATATGTTCCCACCCAACATTGCTCTGTACACCTGTTTAAAGGGTCGTTTAAATTGCAGTAACAATGCCTCCAAAGAAACCCTCCAACAAGAAATCCCCAAGAGGGCCAAAGTTGCAAGAACTAGAAGCAGGAGAGGGCCACTCCCCAGTAGTTGCAAGGAAATTAGAATTTTCTCCAAATCCGGTGCCCATCATTAAGACAACCGCCAAGAAAGCCTTCGTCCAACCCCCGACCTTTAGATACACATAGGCGAACATTGGAGCCAAAGAAAAAGTCCCTCGTTGGGAATAATTGTTCAATAAAATCAAGAGGGAAGAACCCCTCGACTATACCCCACACAACGACCTTGATACAAGAAGACTCGATGATGATGTCCTCCCAAATATCCGTAAGGCTTATCTACACATGGTGGCAAGCCAGACTCCGATGTTCCCTTGCATTGTGCTCCTAAAGTGGCTCATTGACCACACTGATGCACAAAAATTTTTGATTAATGACAATAATGGAGAATTCATTGGGGTTTTCTTGCCTTTAGAGTTCCATAGTTACTACAAGCTCAGGGAGCTGGAAGAAAAGTTGAGCACTAATTTCATTGTAAGTTTCTATGCAGCACATGACACCAGCAAAATCGTGGCGTCATGGTGGAGAGAATACAAAAAATTCATGAACCGAACTGTCAGGTGGTATCTGACAACCAATCTAAGGGAAACATACATATACCTTATGGCTCTTCTCTGTAGGTTGCATGGGGAGAAAGAATGTTCCTGATTTTCAAAGTCTTGGATGCCTCTAGCTTATACGAATGTCATTTCAGGCACGAGATTCAATTTGGGTGCCATCATCTCCAAACAGTTGAGTACTTGTATACGAAAATCCCAGACACTGAGAGAGGGAGAAACCCTCTCCTTCTACAAGGCCTCGTATCTGTTGGACGTCATCTGTGCTAGGAATGTTTTTTTCTGGAATGAAATTAAACTATCACTCCTCCGAACTCCCAATCCATGTATACTGCATCATCTTATGGGAAAACATGTACAAAAAATCCTATTCTCTTATATGTGACCAGTTTATCGCACACATTCATTCTTTGTTGTTCGAGAAAGAGTGCCCAAGGTTGTTGGAATAAGAAAAAAAGGTTATATTGAAAGTAGGTCACTGGTATCTAGATGAACGCGAGACCTACAACAGGGTTTTCGGTGCCATAGGGGCACCCCATTTGTTACCCATATATGTTCCTGATTGATTAGTGTTAGGGGAAATTTACTATCAGACCATTCTACAAGGATATAGTTCCACTTTAGTAAAAGACAAGAAGCAGGCCTTCATACCTTATGGGTTTCATATTGGCTTCTACATGGTCAAAGACACAACACATGATAAGAAATAAGGGCTAAGACAATTGGAATTCTGGTTCAAAACTGGTCGTTTTCGCAAACATGATCCCAAGGGCCTGGTGCTACAACACGCATCACAGGTATCATCATGTTGGCCTTATGCCCATGACCGGTTTGAAGATGAAATTTTCACTGAAAATGCTCAAGACTGGAATGAGGTGGTGGCAAGGATGGTTGATCCTCAAACAACTAGGTTCAAGGCCATGAGTTGGGAAGAACAAGTGACATCCTTGGAGTAGACAACTCAAGATATTCTCAAGACCTTAGAAGGTATGGTAGCATCTGAACTAGGTGAAGTAATGGGAAATTCCCAAGAAGACATCAAAGCAGAAGGGGATTATTAAGAATCCATAGTACAAACCAAGGATTCCCCTGAAATTCAAGTTGCATAGGGGATGGGTGAATGTTTGTGGTAGCAAAGCCAACTTCTAATGAAGCAGATGCAGGATGATTCATACCTCATCATAACACCTATGCTTCCAATCGGTATTCGAGAAGGCGACCCGACGGAGCCAAGAAACCCCAATTCCATAAATGCCAATAACACCAACGGGTCAGTAAACCCTGAATCCACAACATTGTTTATCAATCCCTCGGTGGTCGGGACAATTCAACTAGAGACAGGCTGGGTGTCGATAGAAACACAAGCGCCTATTTGCCTAAGCAAGGTTATACATATATATAGTGACAACGAGAGCCTGAAGCCATCTTACGACACCCCTGTGCATGTCCAAGAGGAAAATGGTCCTGAGAAGACATTTTCCCCTGAGCCCGAAGTTCAATACAAGGAGGTCTTGCAAAAGGAAACAAAATCCTAAATTGTCCTTGACACAAAGGGACCCAATGCATCAGAAACTGAAGAAGATCTGGAGGACAAGAATGAATCGAAGGAATCAAAGAAAGAATCCCCACAAAAGGGAATCGACAGTTCAATGACCAACAAGAATGTAAGTCATGAGTCTGTACCCGACATCTCTATTCTTCCCAATACTCAAATCCCATATGAAAAACAAGTAGAAGTTGGAGCCACGCGGCATAGCAAGGAAGGTCAAGAGCTCAATCTTGAACAAATATACACCACCGGTAGCCTGGGAAACATGATCATTTCGAGTGATCAACAGATACTAGAGACGATAGATGAGGTAGCATATATCTATGCGATCTCCTAGGATCAAAAGAGAAAGGCCATCATTCAAAGGACTATAAAGAAAAGAAGGATCACATTGGATCACTCCATATTGGTTACTACAGAGGATAACTTAATCAACAAAGTAGACGCCCGAATGACTGAACTAATCAGAGTGAGCAAGGTCCTCTCAGATGACACCTTGGATAGAGCCAGGAGAGATGAAAAGGAACTAGCCACCGCTCTAAAGGAGCTCAAACACTTGTGTAATCTAGTTGAATACTATAGAGGCACCACGCAGACCCTTGTGTATCTGAAAGGTGAGATCGAAGAAGTTTACGAAGAGTTCAAGAAGGAAATACACCTGTTAACTGCAAACGTGGTTGAGTTCTAGGAGGACACTCTCATGGCACTTGTGGCATGCAAGGATATGGAGAGATGGTATGAAAGGGGAAGAAAGCAGTGGAAAGACTCGAGTACATTGAGGCAATCTAGCAAGGCCGAGACAAGGAAAAACATGGCATTCAGATGGTGGGAAAAATTATTCTTAATAACATGAAGCGATCAACCGATTATTGGGCTAAGATGTCTCAGGACCCGCACCGAGAGATCCAAGAGAAATGGACCAAATGCAAGAAGCATTGGGATAAAATTAACAAAATAATGAAGGATGTCAGGCTCCCCGAATTTGGTAGCCCCGACAAATTTGTCAACTTAAGCGACGTAGTCAAGTTGCATGCCAAACAAGACTCGCTATGGACCAAAGAGCTCACAAATATGACCAATGTGAGGCCAGGGCAAGTGCAATGATTCGCAGAACCTTTTATCAGGGCCCGAACCATGCTACAATAGTTGAACTCCAGTCTCGTAAAGTACCAGGTGCATGCAGTAGACATTAGGGGAATATATGCGGTTCTAATGGAACAACATAGGTTTCCATGGGACCAAACTTGTGAAGAATTGTTTATCAGCTGGATTGAATATGAGAGAAGTCACCCTTTCCAAGAAATATCTCGGGTTGGCTGTTAAAGAAATTGTTAGAAGATAACGCCACGTAGCGATTTTTTCTTTGCTTAAACTGCACTTAGTCATTAATTTCAATTAAACTATCGACCAATTAGTTAAGGGTCGATGGTTGTTGTAATAACTCTTTATTTTTTGGTTGTTAAGAATTATTTTGAAGCTGCTATGAATTGATGAGTCCTTCTGGACCAAAGACAAACTATTTTCATCAAATGCATGTGATTGGACTTGGAGAAGAAACACTTCCTATCCTGTTTCATGAATGATGCAGTAATGAGTAAGAGCAATTAATTATGTTGTCAAGTTATCTGGTGCAATGTTTTCATGTTCTTTGCTTTAATGATGAAGATAAATCATTGTGTTACTATGTGATGAATGGTTATGGTAGATGAATTATTTTTCTTAACATTATCTTATTACATATGTGATTTCTTTCTGATAATTAGTTTCTCAGAAAGTAATTAGATGCTAACATGGTTAATGTATTAGTACTAGGCTTATGGTATAGATTCATTGTTTTCATGTTTCAGCAGCGGGTTATCCCAAGCTCAACCTTTTCCCCAATAGTTAAAACTTAATCCTGTTTGTTTTCAAGTTGGTTTATATTGGCTTGCATCTCTCATACCAGCCCCACCCAAGAGAAAATACAAAAGAGAATGGTACTAACTGAAGGAAGAGCCTTCATAAGAAAACACAAAGCCCATCGATAAATTGGTCGGATCGCAAGATCTAGAGAACCATTCCATGTTCAAATGTTGTAGAGTCTAATTAGGCCTTGGTGGCGGGTTTGGTTCCTACTATTGATTCAAGGGATTTAAGACCCATCAACAGAAGGTTCATCTTTACTGATGTGCACGAGATCATATATAGACCACCTGTGGTTTGGACAAAAACACTGATTAAGAAAGTCAAGGGAATCGATAATGTTGTGTCTAGAGCTGTGGATATCACTATTGGAGGATACATTACTGAATTTTCTATTGACAGAGTGGAATCATATATCCAAGTAGAGAGATATTTCTTCAAGGGATCTAGAGGAAAGTTTCTACACTTTTTAAAGTTGAAGATTAAGATACTATTACACGAGAAGAATATATTGAAGATATAGTATCAATTGGAGTTTAAAGCTAATGTTCAAGAATTCAGAAAGTGGAAGTGATGCATAGGATGGACACACGCATAGTGGGAGATCATTCATAAAGGTTCCTTTTACGAACTTGTTTAAGCAGAGCTACGATCCATTGGTGCAAGACAAATATTTCTATAATGGAGAAGAAGCAGGGAGATCAAACGAAGAGTATTCAGAGTTCACAAGGGACGAAGAAGCAGAGGCTGAGGAACTTCTTTGAGAAGAACCAGAAACTTCTTCAGGGACTATGCCTACTATCGAAGTAAGTATTATTACTCCTCATGTTGTTTAGAAACATTAAGTAACCAGAGTAACCAGAGTAATCATAACACTTAGAGTGTTGTTACAAGCAGTTTAGTACATACTCAATCGAGAAAAAATGGAAGATCCATGGAATATGAAATGAGTTTACCCATTTTCAGAGGAGATGGATCTGAGGATCCTGACCAACATTGGTTCTTATGTGAAGATGTATGGAGCATTAAGAAAGTCACTGAAGAAGCTGTTAAGAGAGCTCAATTTAGTACTACCTTGAGGGATCGTGCATTGAGCTGGTATATGAAATTTGTTACAGGATATGTACAGCCTAATCCGTTGAATGACATCAAGACTGCATTGAGTGTAGATTTCAATAATCCTAAGTCGGAGTCGAAGTGCATTACAGAGTTAAAGGAAATCAAGCATAAGGTGACCGAACCTGTCTAGGAATTTGATCAGAGGTTCAGAAGGTGATTGAACATGCCATTTAAGTTTTTAGATTCCCAATGAACAACATAAGGAATAGTTCATCGCTACCCTCCTGCCACACATTAGAGTTCATCTGATGCAACAAAAGGTCACTTCGTAGGCTAAGGCATTATAAATTGCCATAAAACTTGAAGAAACCCTTGTAGGATAATCCAACCCAAGTATGAGTCAGATTTTGAATCAATTAACTAGTTTATCTTCACAGGTTGAAGACATGAAAAAGGACAAAGGAAAGGAGAAAAGAGAAGACATCTAATGTATCATATGTAAATTAGAGAGCCATGACAAAGAGCATTGTCCCTTATTTAATGAATACTTGGCCTCTGGAGCCCCTAACCCTTTGAAGCAGGCCATTGTACCATGGTGCAAGGTATGTAGAACTAGACATTGCCCCTGGTTAATGTTATTATATGCAAAAATATGTCCAGACACCCACCAATATTTATTGTACATTCTTCAAATCTGTGGGGAATGATGAGAAGGATTGTGGGGATTATGACCTCATGCATGAAAGATCAAGGGATGCATATAGAATTCAAGGAGAACTACAACAAGAAGGAAATATTGTGTAGTTCATCTCCCCTTGAAGAGGAAACTTCAACCCTCACGATGGTTTCAGAGGAAGAGGATGAGGAGGAGGCATGGGTCAAGGTGGAGGTCATATTATTTTCTATAACTACGCCCAACTAGTTCATTTGGCAAGGGATTGTTAGAACCCTTATACCACTTGCAACTATTGTAATTCATTCAACCATGTCATTGAAGATTGTCTAGTATTATTAGATAAAATTTAGGAAAGACGAGGTGGAAACCAACAAGTCCAACTATTATTAGTGGATTCATTGTTATTACTAGAGGAGGCGTTGTTACAGGAGAATATAGGGTGACTCCAAGAAATACTACAGATGGATCAGGGATCATAATTGTTTGATCCAAGGAAAGAAAAGCATACTTTTGAAGAAGCAAGGAGATAATTTGTAGGAGAACATGATTCTTCATCTAGGGCACAACCGGAAGTAAGAGAATGTGAAATTTCTCCACATTTGATCACTCTGTTCCACTGAGGCAAGAAAAAGATGTAAGCAATCTTGTGGACTTCCTGTATACTTGCATTAACTTGATTAAAGATGAAAGAGTTGTGCAAGAACTACAACACCTGATAAGACAATATGAAATTATAAGAGTATATCCTTTGCTAAGTATATTTGTGAATCAAGTATCTATAAAAAGGAGGACAAGCAAGGAACCGAACCTTAATGCTCAGATTGGAGACTATGACATAGACTATGTGGTCCTTGACCTGGGATAAGAAGTAAATGTTATAAAGAATAAGACTTCGGAATTGATGGGAAAACCTAAATTGATTTACTCTCCTATTAGGATCAATATGGCTAGCCAACAGGTGGTGAGACCCTTTGGAAGACTAGAGCATGTCCCTATGGACATCGCCAGAGTGAGGACATTTGCAGACATCGAAGTGATCAAAATTGTTGATGACAAACGTCCCTATCCTACGATGTTGGGAATTGATTGGGATTTCAACAATTTGACTGTTGTTGACCTAAAAAAGAGAAGAATGACATTTGAGGGTGATGGCCTTAGGGTCATTTCACCTCTTGATCTTGATGAAGGTCGTAGATACACATAACCTATAAGGGAAGAAGACCACGCCTATGAATCAGAGAACATCTATAAACTAACAATAGGACAACATAATTATATTAATCCTACAACATATGGAAATCCAAGTTGGCGAAGTGAAAGTGCATGCTCATCAGATTCATCTTAATGCATGTCCCCAACAAGGTCGGAGTACAAAGAGTTGGGTCTCGAGCTTGTTTCTGTTGAGGACAGAAGCTCTCGCATGCCCAAGAGACCTCCCATGGTAGGAGAAAATAAATGTGACAGGATAGGAGATCCTTTCAAATTGTTGATTGAGGAAGCCCTCATGCAAAAGAGGAACGAGATGATGGATATTTTTGCACAAATCCTTTGGCGACTACCAATAGGTGACGCATCTTCTTCGAACAGAGATGCCACCCCCTTCAAGGTACAAATACACTTTGATATTCCTATATTTGAAGGTTAGATATACATAGATGTTGTAGACAAGTGGTTGAATCTACTAGAAGGGTATTTTTCTGTTCATAAATTTTCGAATAGAGAAAAGATTACTTTTGCGCTCATCAAATTCGTTCCCCGTGTCAAAGATTGGTGGGAAAATTTCTGTGAGAAAAAGGAAACAGAGGAAACCTCATTATTTTCAGTCATGACCACCTGGGAATCCTTCAAGGATGCTATTAAGGAAAAATACTACCCTATCGGAAGTTATGACGACCTGTATACCAAATGGACCACACTGCGGCAAGAAAGAGACCAAGCAGTGCCAGATTTCACAAATATCTTCCATACCTTGTGCACCAAGTTGGGTATCAAATATTCAAAGAGACATTTGGTGCTCAAGTATAGCGGTGCTATGCATAGATACATCCAGACTGAAATGGAATTTTTGGACATCCCATCCTTGGGCACGGCCTATCGATATGCTGTCAAAATCGAGCAGAAGCTCAAACAAAAGACACGACAATTTGGTCCTAGAAAACCCTCACAACAAAATCTAGGAAAGGGTGGCCCCAACCCATCGAACAAAGGACAGAGCAAAGATGGACAGTATCAATACAACTAGTACAACCCACAAGCAAAGAAGGACACCAGAAAGACAAAGAAAGATACCGGGAAGTGATGCGACTTCCATAAGAGCCCTTGGCATAACACTGCCGACTGTCACTCAAAGGAGTCGTTGGTGGCCGAAGTGAAAGCCTCTGAATCAGATGTAGACTCTAACTCCGAGACAGAACCAGAAAGGGGAAGATAGATCATTGATGTGGAACCCAGTGCCACCGTTGCTACCACCAAGCTCCAGCCTAGTGAACCAGACGAGCTAGAAGAAGGAGAATGCCTCTTCCATTCAAAGATGTGGGTAAAAGGCACCCCGTTTCACTTCATCATTGATAGCAGTAGCCAAAAGAACCTCATATTAGCAAAGGTCATCAAGCAGCAGGCCCTGACAACAATGCCACACCCACAACCCTACACCATTGGATGGCTCCGCCAAGGAAGCGATCTCTACGTTAGCCAACATTGTCGACTGTCGTATGGCATCAAGCCCTTCAAAGACGAGGCATTGTGTGATGTTGCTCATATTGAAGTTTGTGATGTTCTTTTGGAAAAACCTTATTTATGAAAACGTCATGTTGTATATGAGTCTAGGCATTGTAGTGTTATTATTACTTTGAATAGGAAATTGTATAGGATACCCGAGGCAGTCCCACCTAGTGCTATTTCCTTGATCTTTTCTAAGCAATGGAGGAAGGTCATCTCTCATATTGGGAAGTTTGTCTTCTTTGTGATTCTCTCTCAGAATAAGTGAAAGATCACAGCCACATCCAGGGTCTCTACAGTCGACCTCTCCACACAGCAGAAGCAAGTAGATAAGGTCGTGGAAGAATACTCGGATATCTTCTCCTCACCTACAGGGGTACCTCTGCACTGCTAGGACAAGCACCCCATCGATATGACCCCTGGTGCACCACTGCCCAATGGGCTAGTCTATCGTCACTCTTTGTTAGAGAATGAGGAGATAAAGCAACAGATCCAAGAACTGCTCCACAAGGGGCACATCTGGCCCAACTCATCACCTTGCAGGAGCCCAATTGTGCTGGTATAGAAGAAAGATAGAACCTAACGACTCTGTATTGATTACCGGGCTCTGAATAAAATCACTGTCAGAAACCGGTACTTGATTCCACGAATCAATGACCTCCTTGATAAACTCACGGGGGACAAATACTTCAGTAAGATTGATCTAAAGTCTGGCTACCACTAGGTCCTGATAGAACAGATAGATGTATGGAATACTACCTTCAAGTCAAAGGAAGGACTTTTTGAATGGTTGGTCATGCCCTTTGGTTTGAAAAATGCTCCATCCAATTTCATGAGGATGATGAATGATATCCTATGACCATTCACCAATACTTTTGTAGTGGTGTATCTCGATGACATTCTAATTTATAGCAAGACTTGGGCCGAACACTTGCATCATATTCATCATGTTCTTCACACCTTGTGGTAGCACAAGCTATACGCAAACCTGGAAAAATGCTCCTTCAGCATGGAAAGATTCCATTACCTGGGCTACATCATTGATCAACATGGCGTACATGTGGATCCAGCCAAGATCCAAGTCATTCGTGATTGGCCAGCCCCAACAACACTCATTGAGCTTCGGAGCTTCTTAGGACTTGCTAATTTCTACCATAGGTTCATGTTCGGTTTTTCCCATATTGTATGGGCCCTCTGCCAAATAAACAGGGGTGGTGCTAAGGAAAAATTTATGTGGGGCCAGTCCCAACAACAAGTAACGCTTGTGCTCAGCCCCAATACTTTCACTAGCAGACCTGCAACATCCCTTTGAGATCAAGACAGATGCTTCAGACTATGTTGTGGGCACCGTTCTCACTCAGCACTACCACCCCATGGCCTATCATAGTGAGACACTATCAGATACTATCCGTAAGTACCCTACTTACGACAAAGAAATGTACTCCATTGTACAAGCATGCTGCCAGTGGAGACATTACATTCTTGGGAAGGAGACATTCATCCACACTGATCATAATCCACTGCAGTTCATGCAGACATAGGGAAAACTATAGAATGACCACCATCAAAAGTGGTCCATATACTTGCAGCAATTCCACCTCAACATCAAGTATAAAATAGGAAGCACCAATCACGTCGTTGATTGCCTCAGCAGACCACCAGTTGCGGCACTCACCACGGTGCTAGCCTCTTGTGGCCATGAGACATCTAGATGGCCCCAACTCTATGAGATAGACCCTGACTTCACCACCACCTACCAAATGTTGGGTGCAAATGCAGTTGTCGATAATTTCCATCTTCAGGATGGGTTGTTGTGTCATCTGGGCCATATCTATCTTCCATCAAGTGAGTGAGTGAAGATGATCTGGGTATCCCACTACATTCGGGTGGCAGGACACTTCCGCATCGAAAAGATAGTGGCGATGCTACAAAAACATTTCTACTGGTCGAAACTTCGATAGGAGGTTGGCAAGTATATTAGGTCCTGCACTGCCTGCGTTATTGCCAAACCGACCACTAAGAAACAGGGCCTGTACACCCCTCTTCCTACTCCTGATAGGCCATGGGAATCCATCTCAATGGACTACATGTCGGGCCTCCCATCCACCAAGTGGGGAAATGACTGTGTGTTTTTGTGGTTGTTGATCACTTTTCTAAGATGGCAATTCTGGTTGCCTACAAGAAGAGCATCACAATAGAGGCCACTACCAATATCTTCTTTGAACGAGTCTGGGTACATTTTGGAATCCCCAAAACCATTTTCTCATATCGGGATAGTCAATTTCTCAGCACATTCTGGTCGAGCCTCTGGTCACTGTTGGACACCATGCTCACCAAATCCACGGCCTTCCACCCCCAGATAGATGGTCAAACTGAGGTTGTAAATCGAATGATTGTGCATATCCTTTGCATGTATAATTCAAAGAACCCTTGCACATGGGATGACAGCCTTCCCTATGTCCAACATATCTACAACCGAGCCTTGCATAGCTCAACTGCACACAGCCCATTTCAAGTGGGGTTGGGATTCCAACCATTGGGTCGCATAGATGTTGCACTTCCCCTTGCTGTCACCTCGACTGACTCATCTCCTGCTCCAACTAAAGTTGACAAAGCCACCCGGTTCATTGAGCGGATCCAACACATCCACCAATAGTTTCAGGATATCCTACAGAAGTCCAATGACAAGTACAAACAACGCCATGATCAACATCGGGTGCCGCATAAGTTTCAGGTGGGTGACAAAGTTTGGTTGCACTTGCAGAAAGAACGACTTACAGGACCCCATAGGAAGCTTCACCCACTCCATTATGGATCGTACACTATCACCAAGGCCATGGGGGATAATTCTTTTGAGCTCAACATTCCTCCTTTCCTTGGCCTGCACCCAGTGTTCAACGTGGATCTCCTTCGTCCTTATTTCCCACCATTATTGGACACCTCAGAAGTAGCAGAACAACTGACACCAACAGAGCTCAACCCCAACTGCATACAATAGGAATCCAATGATCATATTGTGGACAAACAAATCAAGGGCACTCAACAACAAAGTATCCATCTTTATCGAGTCGTCAAAGTAGGGCAGCTCTTGCACCAAGAAAAGTGGCTCACCCGGGGCCAAATTCAGCAGAAATTTCCTCATCTAGTTGGGGAAATCAATGCAATGGAGACCATTTCTTCCTAAGGAGGGAGGACTGATCCATATGGATATCAGTGGCCACCCACCTTTTCCAACTGGCTCAAAACAATTTTCTGACATTTTTGGCAATTTACTATTCTTAGTAGTTTTTACTTCCAGGGCCATTTTAAGGGCCTAAATGAAGGTTTTTTGGTATCAAGCTCCTCAATTATAGTTGAAGGCATGATTGAGCCACAAAATGAATTTCCTCGACGATAAATTTCCAATGGGATATCACACGCCTAAAATGGAGATTGTATGCAAAAGTTACGACCCCGGGAAGTTGATGTACTAGCTTACCCAAACGGGGCCCACATGACTTTTGGCGCTTCATCTCCTAGGGTTAGGTTTTTGGATGTCTAGGATTTTTGGCATTCTTTCTTATTGTAAAAATGCCTTTAGAGACTCATTGTAACATTCTTCTTCCGAATGCATGCTTTCATCACATCTCTTCTCAGAGATAAGCCGCCACCATTCCAGCAAGCTTGTTTCTGCTACATTTTACAGTTTCAGCTTATTTCGTTATTGAATAGAAAACCAATTTTACTATATCTCTATTATTTTGTGTTAAGAACCTGTTAATAATCTATATTCATTTCGTTCTGCTCATAAAATCTAGATCACATTTCTACTTGAATTTGAAGGAATTGTACCAATAAAATAGAGGTTGTTGGCACTAGACGAAGCCTTGAAATAAACTCCAACCAGAGGGTGGAAAGATCACAAAAATAACATCATGGAATGGGTACAATGTTGCACCTTTTTGACAATGCTCTTTTCATACCTAGATGAAGGTTGCGAAGTTTGATACATAGGTCAAATTTTCCCTAAGGACCCTGTGCGAAGTGGCAAGGAAGCCTGGAGCAGTGTTGCTAAAGAAAAGTGGGTACATAAGTTGATAAACACCTTAGATACTACGCCTATCAACGGGTATATTCAAGAAGGACTGTGCTTAGCCACTATAGATTGGTATGGTATGACCCAAAACTTTATAGCTACGTTCCTATTTGAAATTCAGTACCCCACAGTAGATTAGGATTTACAAATTGTAAGACATAAGGTCTTGGAGGAAGTATCTAACCTCCCTCTTGAACAAGAAGAAGATGAATGGACTGTGCCTCTTCAATGGTTGCAAGGTTTTTATAATATTAATGTTGATGAGGATGATGACCCTAGGAACGTGAACATCTCAGAAAATGAAGGACAAAGAGATATAGAAGGGCCAGGGATTGAATTACCTTTTGTTGGGAAGCCTATTAAAATTAAGAAAGTTAATATTGGAACAAAGAAAACACCTAAATTAGCAAATGTTGGAGACTATTGGGATGATGCTACTATTAGTAAGATTACAGAACTATTGCATGAGTATTAGGACTTATTTCCAACCAAGTTCATGGACATGAAGGGCATAAAAGGACCCATGGGATAAATGAAGATTCCTTTGAAAATAGATGCAAGGCCTATCAATAAGAGGCCTTACAGACTGAATCCCAAGTACAAGCAAAAAGTTAAGATTGAATTAGATAGAATGTTGAAAGTAGGAATTATAGAACCGGTTGAAGAATCTAAATGGATCAGCTCTATGGTGGTCCAAGATAAGAAGTCAGGAGAAATCATAATCTATGTAGATCTAAGGAAATTGAATGATGAATGTTTACATGATCCATTCACTACACCTTTCACTGATGAAGTTATAGATAATGTAGAAGGACAGGAAGTTTATTCTTTCACATATAGATTTTCAGGCTATCACAAGATCAAAATTGCTAAGGAAGAAAGACATAAGAATACATTTGAAACATAATGGGGTTCTTTTCAGTACAATGTGATGCCTTTCAGTTTGAAGAATTCACCAACCATCTTTGTCAGGGTGTTGGTCAAAGCGTTTAAGGAATTTTTACATATGTTTTTGGAGGCATACTTTGATGACTGGACCATTTTTAGTCTATTGAAATACCATATTGAATGTTTGAGATTAATGTTAGATAAGTGCAGGCAATGTCAGATTTCCCTGAACTTGAAGAAGCGTGTTTTCTTTTCACCTTTTGGTGTGTTGTTAAGAAACTTTGTGTGTAAGAAGGGGTTGTTGGTAGATCCTTACAAATTGGTTATCATTGTTGATCTACCTCCTCCTACTTCGGTTGGATAGCTTCACACTGCATTAGGATAGACTGGATATTATAGAAATTTTATTAAGGGTTATGCATAGATAACAACACCCATGGAGAAGCTATTAAAGAGGGATAGTAAGTTTCAATGGATAGAAGAATGCCAGCAGAGCTTCAACACACTAAAGCAGAAAATGGTCAATGTGCCTATCTTGGCTTTTCAAGATTTGAGTAAGGAGTTCAATGTTCATGTCGATGCTTCATCCATTGCACTAGGAGAAGTCTTAGCATAGCCAAGAGAAGGAGATATTGACCACCCTATAGCCTTTTCTAGCAGGAATCTTTCTACATCTAAAATGAATTATACTACCATTGAAAGAGAAGGCTTAACTATGGTATATGCACTGCAGAAGTTTAGACACTACTTGTTGGGAGGACATTTTAAGATGTTTACTGATCATTCTGCATTGAAGTACTTAGTCAACAAGCCAGTGTTGGGGGGAAGAATATGCATATGGCTATTATTATTCCAGGAGTATGCATTTGAGATTGTGGTCAATCTAGGAAAAATGAATAAAGGACATGATCACTTTTCCAAGTTAGAACATGGCGAGGAACCTACCGGCTTCAATGATACACTACCAGATGCATAATTGTTGGCCATCAGAAAATTCAATGATCACTTCGTCGAGATAGTCTAGTTCTTGTCCACATGAATGGCACCTCATGAGTATACAATTATTCAGAAGAAATAGTTGGTAGTCCGCGCTATAGATTTTCAACTTATAGCTAGATAATTATATAAGATGGGACCATATGAGATCTTATGAAGATGTGTTAGGGAGTCAGAAATACCATTGATTCTTATAGAAGCACATGAAGGCATCATAGAAGGACATTATGTAGGGAAAGAAACAATGAATAAGGTTCTCAGAGTCGACCTCTTGTGGCCCACTCTACATAAGGATGCTAAGGAATACTATAGAGCCTGCGATGTATGCCAAAGAGTAGGGAAGTCATCAAGAAGAGATGATATGACTTTAGCACCTCAGTTGACTATACGCATTTGAGAAATGGGCTATTGACTTTGTGGGACCTATCAACCCACCAAGAAAGTGAAAAGGAACTCGATACATTATCACTACTACAGAATATTTGAACAGATGGGAAGAAGAAAGAGAGGTTAAGGACTATAGTGTAGCTACAACTGCGCAATTCATCTTTGATGATATCATAACCCGATTTGGATGCCCGAAGGTCCTTATGAGTGATCAAGGAACACACTTCATCAACAAAACTATTGAAGTCCCAACCCAGGAGTTTGAAGTTCACCATCAGAATAGCACACCATACCACCCACATGTGAATGGTACATTCGAAGATTTCAATAAGATCTTGGAGACAACGTTGACTAAGATTTGCAGTATCAACAAAGATGATTGGGATTTGAGAATTCCAACAGTGTTATGAGCTTATCGAACTACTTGCAAAAATATGACAACACAGAATCCATTCAAGTTAGTTTATGTCCTTGAAGTAGTGGTCCCTATGGAATATTTGGTTCCCAGTTTAATAATTGCAGCACTTACAGGTATGGATGACACCAACGCTATTCAGGACAGGCTCACGTAGTTGATGGAACTAGAGGAAGATAGGCTCATTGCAGGATTTCATCAGTAGGTACAAAAAGAATGAGAAAAGGCTTACCATGACATACATATCAAGAATAAATCATTTAAACAAGGGGATTTGGTACTTATATATGACAAGAAGTTCATGAAGCATCCAGGAAATTTCATGACACACTGGCTTGGGCCATTCGAGGTTACTTATGTTACAGAGGGTGGAGATGTGTAGTTGAAGACCCTTAATGGAGAATGGAAGGATGTATTATTGAATGGGTGATCCAGGTGGATATTGGTGGACACCCACCTTTTCCAACTAGCTCAAAACAATTTTTTGGCAATTTTGGTAATTTACTATTTTTAGCAGTTTTCACTTCCGAAGCTGTTTTGAGGCCTTAAACGATGTTTTTTGGGGAAAACAGGTTTGCAACACGAAATTTCCTTTGATATTGTGCCTAAAATTAATTTCCTCGACGATACCTTTCCAACGAGCTATCATACGCCTAAAATGGAGATCATATGCAAAAGTTACGACCCTGGGAAGTTGATGTACTAACTTACCCAAACGGGGCCCACATGACTTTTGGTGCTTCATCTCCTAGGGTTAGGTTTTTGGATGTCTAGGGTTTTTGGAATTCCTACTTATGGTAAAAAAAGTCGTTTAGAGCCTCATTTTAATCATCTTCTTGTGAATGAGCACAATCGTCACATCTCTTCTCAGAGATAAGACGCCACCATTCTAGCAAGCTTGTTTTCACTGCATTTTACAGTTTCATCTTATTTCATTATTGAATAGAAAACCAGTTTTACTGTATCTCTCTTATTCTGTGTTAAGCACCTGTTAATAATCTATATTCAATTCATTCTTCTCATAAAATCCAGGTCAGTGTTATCAGAGCGGTCTACTCCTTGTTGTCTTGATGCATGTCCCCAACGAGGTCGGAGTACAAAGAGTTGGGTCTTGAGCTTGTTTCTCTTGAGGACAAAATCTCTCGCATGCCCAAGAGGCCTCTCATGGTAGGAGAAAAGAAAGATGATGGGACAGGAGATCCTTTCAAACTGTTGATTGATGAATCCAACACGCAACAGAGGAACGGGATGATGGATAGTTTCGTGCAAATCCTTCAGTGGCTATCAACAAGCGACGCATCTTCTTCGAGTGGAGGCGCCGCCCCCTTCAAGGTACAAATAAACTTCGATATTACTATATTTGAAGGTCAGATAGACGCATATGTTGTAGAATAGTGGTTGAATCTGCTAGAAGGGTATTTTTCTATCCATAACTTTTTGAATAGAGAAAATATTACTTTTGTGCTCCTCAAAGTCGTTCCCCATGTCAAAGATTGGTGGGAAACTTTCTGTGAACAAAAGGAAATAGAGGAACCCTCATTATTTATAGTCACAACCACCTGGGAATCTTTCAAGGATGTTATTAAGGATCAATACTACCCTGTCATAAGTTATGACAACTTGTATACTAAATGGACCACACTGTGGAAAGAAAGATACCAAGAAGTGCCATATTTCAAAAATATCTTCCATAACTTGCGCACCAAGTTGGGTATCAAATATTTAGAGTGACATCTAGTGCTCAAGAATCATGGTGCTCTACATAGATACATCCAAACTGAAATGGAATGTCTGGACATCTCATCCTTGGGTGCGGTCTACTGATATGATTTCAAAATCGAGCAGAAGCTCAAAAAAAAGACACAAGAATTTGAGCTTGGGAACCCCTCACAAAAAAATCCAGGAAAGAGTGGCCCCAACCCATAGAAAAAAGGACAGAGAAAATATGGAAAGTATCAGGACAACCAGTCAAATCTGTAAGCAAAGAAGGACACTGGAAAGACAAAGAAATATACCGAGAAGTGTTGTGACTTCCATAAGAGCCCTTGTCATAACACTGTTGATTGTTGCTCAAGCATTCATTGGTGGCTGAAGTGAAAGCCTCTGAATTAGATGCGGATTCTAACGTTGAGACTGAACCAAAAAGGGGAAGAAAGATCCTTGACACAAAACCCAGTGCCACCGTTGCTACCACCAAGCTCCAACCTAGTGAACCAGATGAGCCAGAAGAAGGAGATAGCTTCTTCCATTCACAGATGTGGGTAAAAGGAACCTCGCTGAAATTCATCATTGATAGCAGTAGCCAAAAGAACCTCATATTAGCAAAGGTCGTCAAGCGGTTGGCCCTGTCGACAATGCCGCACCCAGAACCCTACACCATTGGATAGCTCCTCCAAGTAAGCAATCTCCACATCAACCAATAGTGTCGATTGTCGTACGGCATCAAACCCTTTAAAGACAAGGTATTGTTTGATGTTTCTCCTCTCGAAGTGTTTGATTTTATTTTGGGCCAACCTTATTTATGGAAACATCATGTTGTATATGATTCTAGGCCTTGTAGTGTTAATATTACTTTGAATAGGAAATTGTACAGGATACCCGAGGCAGTCCCACCTAGTGTTATTTCCTTGATCTATGATAAGAAATGCAGGAAGGTCATCTCTCAGATGGGGAATTTTGTCTTCTTCGTGATTCTCTCTCAGAATAAGCGAAATATCATAGCCACATCCAAGGTCTCTGCGGCGGACCTCTCCACACAGCAAAAGAAACTAGATAAGTTTGTGGAAGAATACTCATATATCTTCACCTCACCTACCAGGGTACCTCTGCACTATCAGGTCAAGCACCCCATTGATATGACCCCCAACACACTGTTTCCCAATGGGTCAGTATATCGATGCTCTTTGTTAGAGAATGAGGAGATCAAGTGACAAATCCAAGAAATTCTCCACAAGGGGAAAATTCGTCCCATATCATCACATTGCGGGAGCCCAATCGTGTTGGTACAGAAGAAAGATGGAACCTGGAAACTCTACATTGATTACCGAACTTTAAATAAAATCACAGTAAAAAATCGGTACCCGATTCCCTAACTTGAATACCTCCTTGATTAAATCACAGGGGCCAAATACTTCAGTATGATTGATCTGAAGTCTATCTACCACCAGGTCCTGACAGAACATATAGATGTATGGAATACTATATTCAAGTCAAAGGAAGGCCTTTTTGAATGGTTGGTCATGCCCTTTGGTTTGGAAAATGATCCAACCACTTTCATGAGGATGATGGATGATATCCTACAACCATTCACCAATACATTTGTAGTGGTGTATCTGGATGACATTCTCATTTACAACAAGACTTGGGTCAAACACTTTCAACATATTCAACAGGTTTTTCACACCCTGCGATAGCACAAGCTATACGCCAACTTGGAAAAATGCTCCTTCGGCATGTACAAGGTCCATTACCTGGGCTACATCATTGATCAACATGGCGTACATGTGGATCTAGCCAAGATCCAAGTCACCTGTGACTGGCTAGCCCCAATTACACTCACTAAGCTTTGGAGCTTATTAGGCCTTGCCAATTTCTACTGCAGGTTTGTTTTGGGATTCTCCCATTTTGGATGGGCACTTAGCCAAATAACCAGGGGTGGTGGTAAGGAGAAATTTGCATGGGGCGGGTCCCAACAACAAGCGTTTGGTGATTTGAAGTAATGCTTGTGCTCATCCACATTACTTTCACTACCAGACCTGCAACAACCCTTTGAGATCAAGACAGATGCTTCAGACTATGTTGTGGGCATCGTTCTCACTTAGCATGGCCACCCAATGGCCTATCATAGTGAGACACTATCCAATGTTGTCCGTAAGTAACCTACTTACGACAAATAAATGTACTCCATTGTTCAATCCTACCGCCAGTGGAGACATACATTCTTGGGAAGGAGACAATCATCCACACTGATCACAAGCCACTGCATTTCATGCAAGCACAAGGAAAATTGTAGAATGACTGCCATCAAAATTGGTCCACATACTTGCAACAATTCCACCTCAACATCAAGTATAAAACAGGAAGCACCAATTGCGTCATTGATTGCCTCAGCAGACTTCCAGTTGCAAAACTCACCACGGTGCTAGACTCTTGCAGCCATGAGACCTCAAGATGTCCCCAATTCTATGAGATAGACCTAGACTTCGCCACCACCTACCAAATGTTGGGTGCAAACATAGTTGTCGATAATTTCCATTTTCAGGATGGTTTGCTATGTCGTCTGGTCCATATCTGTGTTCCATAAAGCAAGCAAGCGAAGCTGATCTAGGAATCCCACTACAATTGGGTGGCAGGACTCTTCGATTTCTAAATGACAGTGGAAATGCTACAGAAACATTTCTACTGGCCGAAACTTGGACAAGAGGTCATCAAGTATATCAGGTTCTTCACTGCCTGTGCTATTGCCAAACCGACTACTAAGAAACAGGGCCTATACACCCCTCTTCCTACTCTTGACAGGCCATGGGAATCCATCTCAATGGACTACATGTCAGGCCTCTCGTCCACCACGCGGAGAAATGAATGTGTTATTGTGGTTGTTGATCTCTTTACTAAGATGGTGATTCTAGTTGCCTACAAGAAGAGCATCACAGCAGAGGCCACTACCAAGCTCTTCTTTGAATGATTCTAGGTAGATTTTGGACTCCCACAAACCATTGTCTCATATCAGGACATTTGATTTCTCAAGACATTCTAGTCAAGCCTCTGGTCACTGCTGGACACCAAGCTCACCAAATCCACGACCTTCCACCCCCAGACAGATGGCCAAAACGAGGTCATAAATCGAATGATTGTGCATATCCTTCACACGTATAATTCAAAACACCCTCACACATGGGATGAAAGCCTTCCCTATGTCTAGCATAGCTACAACTGATCCCTGCATAGCTCAACTGGCCACAACCCCTTTCAGGTGGGGTTGGGAGTCCAACCATTGGGTCCCATAGATGTTGTAGTTCCCCTAGCAGTCACCTCGACCGAATCATCTCCTGATCCAACTAAAGCTAACAAAGACACCTAGTTCATTGAGTAGATCCAGCACATCTGTCAACAAGTTCAGGATATCCTACATAAGTCCAATGACAAGTACAAATAATGCCATGATCAACATCAGGTGCCACATAAGTTTCAGGTGGGTAACAAAGTTTGGTTGCACTTGTAGAAAGAATGCCATACAGGACCCCATCATAATCTTATCCCACTACATTATGGGTCGTGCACCATCACCAAGTCCATGGGGGATAATGCTTTTGAGCTCAAAATTCCTCCTTTCCTTGGCCTGCACCCAGTGTTCAATGTGGATCTCCTTCACCCTTATTTCCCACCATTATTAGACACCTCAGAAGTAGCAGAACAACTAACACCAATATAGCTCAACCCTGATTGCATACAATAGACATCCAATGATTAGATTGTCGACACACAGATCAAGGGAACTCAACAGCAAAGGATCTAGCTTTATCGAGTTGTCAAAGCAGGGCAACTTCTGGACCAAGGCAAGTGGCTCACCCGGGGCCAAATTCAACAGAAATTTCCTCATCTGATGGGCGATCTCAACGCAATGGATAACATTGCTTCCTAAGGAGAGAGGATTGATCTATATGGATATCAGTGTCCACCCAACTTTTCCAACTAGCTCAAAACAGTTTTCTGGCAATTTTGGTAATTTACTATTTTTAGCAGTTTTCACTTCCCGAGCCGTTTTGAGGCCCTAAATGATGTTTTTTGGAAAAAAATGTTTGCAATATGTAAGTTCCTTCGATATTTCAACTACAATGAATCTCCTCGATGACACCTTTCTAACGGGCTATCATACACCTAAAACAGAGATCGTATGCAAATGTTACGACCCTGGGAAATTGATGTACTAACTTACCCAAACGGTGCCCACATGAATTTTGGCGCTTCATCTCCTAGGGTTAGGTTTTTGGATGTCTAGGGTTTTTGAAATTCCTTATTATGGTAAAAAAATGCCTTCAGATCCTCATTGTAATCATATTCTTGCGAATGAGCGCAACCATCACATCTCTTCTCATAGATAAGTCACCACCATTCCAGCAAGCTTGTTTCCACTACATTTTACAATTTCATCTTATTTCATTATTGAATAGAAAACCAGTTTTATTGTATCTCTGTCATTCTATGTTAAGCACCTATTAATAATCTGTATTCATTTCAGTCTGCTCATAAAATCCAGATCAATGGGAGTCGGTTGAAACTGTATTATGAAAATTAGTTTCCTTGCAGCTCTTAGTAAAAGCAAAGGAAGAAAGGTCTAGGTACGAGGTGCAGTTGAAATTGGGTACCAGACACATAAAATATAGTCTGCACAAGATAGGGAGGGACAGAGAAGAATGCATGGACTGCTCCACACAGTCTACAGTCGAAGTAATATAGGAGGTTCAACCCTACAGTGACTTGGGAGGATTCACATGTGAGTGTTGGGGGCCTGTTGGCCCTTGGTCATGTACTAAGGAAGAAAGCAAAGATTAAATAAGAAGAAAAACAAATTATGAAGAGTGAGGAAGGCACACAAACTGAGGAGAGGTCGAAGTGGTTAAAGAAGCATAAAAGAAGGAGCGAGGTAAGGGAAAAGAGTGTTGTTAAAGGAGAATATCAAGGAAGACAAAAAAGCAAGGAAGATGAATCATGGATAGGTTAGCAAGAGGAAGAAGACACTAATAGGTTCTTTGGAGCACCTCATAGAGAAGAAGGAAGGACAGGTTGGCGAAGTCCTTAAAAGGCGGGTTTTGGTACCTAGGGTTTTTTCACCTGGACTTCAGTCTAGGGTTTCTAAGAGTCATAGAAGGATAAATAGAGATCTAGAAGAGTGGAGAGGGTTGTTTTTGATATACAGAGATTGAGCTGTAATAGTGTATGTGTTAGATCATTCTTGTATTTTTGGATCTTCAACTAGGTGTGAAGATCTACCCTGTAGCTGGGTGCACAGGGGGGGAATGAAAGAGGAAGGGAGAGAAGGATATGCAGTTGAGTGCACAGATAGAACTGTGTATTTTCATCTACCTTATCTATAAACACAGTTTTGTGGATGTATCCCTAGGGAGAGGGTGAACCACGTAAAATATTGTTGTTCTATGTGACTGATACTATGTTATTTTTTATCTTTTATACTATGATTGCATTATTGTTTTCTTTACTAAATATAGGAAGATATAACTAACTTCATGAAGTTAAGCAGAACACTGTTAAGAATCTCTAGGTTATTTTGCATTGTTATTCTGGAATCATCTTGCACTTCCTCTGGTTGTAGACACATGTGTCCTGCAACTACCCTATTGCTACTTCGGGTGAGAATTCATCTTTTTTGCAAGTGTTTTCGAAAGGGCCAGTAGTTAGAGTTTGTTGTTGTGTTGTTAGAGTTGAACCCTGGGTCTACCCTTATGCCAACAGTTGACCCTTGACTACAACAAATCCAAGCTATAGTACCTCAATTATTGCAATGGTGTTTTTTGGTTGAAAGATGGATCAAAAGGGTCAAATAGGTTGAAGATCTAGAAAAGTTATCAACTAAATCTCAAAAGATGGGAAGTACCTCATATAGTCAAGGGAATTTAATTTGATGATAATACAATTAATGGACAATTGGATATAGGAGGATTGGCAAGAGAGATACAAATCACAAGTGAACAATATGTTCACTTGTGTGCAAAATATTTCCAACTTCCAAATATCATTTAAAACATGAAATGTATATCTGAATATAACTTACAAAGACATGTAATTGACAACAAACACTTCATTGTAATCATAGTTGACTCTATTTGAGCATGAATTCATTGTAGAAATACTCATTATATTCAAATAAGACAAAAAAACAGAGTAACAATCGATGCACAGTAAAAAAACATCCAAATATATGATTCCCTAAGTATAAGATGTTCCAGGGCTTGAAGACTTTAATTATAATTTCCAAGCCTCACAATCTAGCCATTCAAACCACTACTTTCCTCTAAGAGGAATCTCCTCACGGGCCTTTAGAACCCCCTTTCCATTTCAAAAATAATTTTTTATAGGAAAATTACCATCCAAAGATGTTACAAGTTTTTGGAAATAAAATTTTATCACTAAATCCAAAAACAAAAACAAAAAAGAAATTTCGATTTGCTGCAAAATATCTGGGAATCTTGGAGATGTTTCCTTGAAATCCTGACACATGGATGATGACTGCCTCGTTATAATGCCTGGGATTAGTTTTGATTGACCAAAATAAGGATTGGAGGAGATCTCGAAATACTATATTTTATTGAATTCCCTCCCACTTGTATCTTTCAAATTCTTAATTGCCACCTTGACTATAATAGATATATGAAAGATTTGATTAAGTTTTGGAGAGATTTCGAGTAATTCAAGTCA
This sequence comes from Picea engelmannii, assembly GCA_009831015.1. Taxonomy (NCBI): domain Eukaryota; kingdom Viridiplantae; phylum Streptophyta; class Pinopsida; order Pinales; family Pinaceae; genus Picea; species Picea engelmannii. The sequence continues at coordinate 139,425 of ML782007.1, read as the reverse complement.
TGTATCTTTCTATATGCTCCTGGAATGACCCCTTTGAATGTGTATCCATAATTGTTTCCTTCAAATATGGATTTTCTCCTCAAAATATGGAACTTGAACAATGAGAATGTGGATCTTTGACCTTTAAAACTGAGATTTGATTTACAATAAAAGTCTTAGAGATATGATTATCTTAGTTTCAATTAATTAATGAATACTGAAATTGCTTTGACCAAAACTATAATCTAAACTTATATTGAAGACTATCTCTCCTGGATATTAACCATTCCACTCAATAAATTGAAATTTGATGTGTATTTTCGGCTTCCCCAATTAAATCTTATTGAATGCAACAATATTATAACTATGAATATACTCATTTTGCAAGTTCAACTGTGAGATGATACTCAATAAGATTGTCAATATTGGGAGACTTATTTCCTCGTGTTTCAACCTGAGAAAATAAAGACAAAGAACCTAAGCAATAGCACTTCTCATGTCATATGAAGAAAATATTCATGCAATATCACTTGGAATTATGTAGGAGATAAACTAGGTGCCATAGTTAATTATCTTATGATGTAGTTTTTTTTTTTGTAGGATTTAATATAAGGATGGATCTCTGAAATCAATCATGAAAATATTCCCTGTGCACCTTCCCAATTTCACCTTCCATGGCAACTTCATCCCAACAAATCTCCTGTGGTTGATATGTTGCCCTCCATATGAGTCTTTCTTCTAAAATTTTCTTTGATTTATGAACATTCCAATTGAAAGATTCCAAATATTGCCTTAAGCATGCATCGGAACAAAACTTCAAAGCATGGATAAACAAAGGACCAATGCCAACCCTAAGTTAATTTATCTTATCCTTCCTTTCATCATGATATTCTATATGATTGGTCTTGCTACCACTTGTCTAAGGAATGGATCGTTGACATGTGTTCAATGGGATTCTAACTATTCTAGACTTGTTAATTAGCGATGGGATTGAGGGAATTGTTTATGAAAATTTGTCAAAGACATCATTGATACTTATGGATGCATTGCTAAAAACCTGTGTGTTTTTCATACTCCTAGACTAAATGGAATACTATGAAGAGAACAATGATATACCCAGAAAGTAGTCCCTTGTAGCAAAGATAAGATTAGAACCTTGGCATTGTAAAAGTCCATTCAACACCAAAATTTCTCCTCCATTGAGCTTGTAAGATTTCACTGTTTGTGCAGTCAGACACTTGCCTTGATCATAATGGTTCATCGGTGAGGAATAGTTTCATGAAATCCTATCATTCCATTTTTCATTTCCCACCAATAAATGATCCTGCATTGCACCATCCAGGAAGTGACATGGAAGTTTGATTATTGCTTTGTGGTATATGATGGAATTTTAATTAATACTTGGGAATTCATTTTTGACAACATACTCGATGTTTTTTCCCCTACTGGTGATAATGAACATTCTTCCAACACATGTTAATTAGCTTACACCTAGGCTCTATCGCGAACACTTTCTCTCGGCACACTGATCTTCTAACTTTGTACATTCTCTTCCTTTGAAATTCTATATGTGCGCTACCTTAACACCTGGCATTCAACTCTACACCTTCAAGAAACCTCCACAGGCACTCAACACTTAGTGTTTACCCTCGGGAAGTCGGTGTTATTTTTCGTTTGCATTCAAAATATTTTATCCCACATGGACAAGGTGGAATGTGTTACTAGTCTTCATATATTCTAGTGGTTTCAAAGCGTAGTAATGTGTTGAGAACTTTGTGCATTGTCTCTTTATTGGCGCTTCATGTGGGAACACTACTTGGTGCATATTATTGGTTCTTGGTTTCAGGTGCTTGTTGACATGTGGAACCAGTTTGGAGATTGTCCATATAGGCCACTACTTTTATTAAAAACACTAATAACCCCACAAAACATAAGAATCCTGCATAGCCTGAGAGGCAACATACAAAAAAAAAAAAAAAATTTCATGAAAAATCACAAAACAAATTGTAGATCCTAACACCTCAAGCTTCTAGCAACTTTTTCTGTGCATGCACTGCAAAAATGCACGTTTCAAAAATGAATTTTTTTTGGTATAACCCTTGTCTTTGTCACATGCACTATCAAAACTTAAAACTTGGCCAAAGGTATAAATTTTTCCACTACATATTTAAGCACTAACATAATGGAATATAGGACACAACAACATTAGAATATTCAATACATCAATCCCTAAAGGGATGAAAATTATGAAACAAATGTAATAAAAGGTCTTGAGGTGTATTATAAGGGTGAAAGATGACAATTAAACCATAGACGTCAAGCTAACAAGGATGGAAATTGAGGGTAAGTTCTAATCTAACCACGAAATTGAGGGTTTCAAGAAAAACTTAATTCAAGAAGACTACAAGATAACATGCAATATCACCACTTTGATAAAAAAAATGTTTAATACACTCAAGAAACAACCATCAACAATTTAGAAAGAGCACTTACTAGGTAAATCAATGATCAACCATGAATTCCTAACCATAAAATCATCCACAAAACTTGAAACACGGATTATCATAATTAATAGGATTTACATAAAAAGGGATGTCACTAAATCGGTTTATGTTCCATCATTATGGTATAGTCTCATTATATTATTGATCCATATTCCCTTGCCTTTGCATATCTTTCCATGCCATGCCTTGCATTGTCTTGCCTTGCCATGCCATGCATTTCCATGCCTTTCCTTTCCATACCTTTCCTTTTCTTTCCATGCCATGCCTTTTCTTGCCATGCCATGCCATGTCATGCCTTGCCTTTTGATGCCATGCCTTTCCTTGCCTTAACTTACCTTTCCTTTCCATATTGTGCCATGCCATGCCTTGCCTTTTATTTCCTTCACTTTCCTTGCCTTTCCATACCATGCCATGTCATGCCTTTCCTTGCCTTGCCATGCCTTGCCTTGCCTTGCCATGCCTTGCTATGGCATGGAAAAGAAAGGAAAGGCAAGGAAAGGCATGTTATGGAAAGTCATGGAAAGGCATGGAAATGAAAGTCAAGGGAAGGCATGGCATGGCACTTCAAGGCCTTATTTATTCATGCCTTTCCATTCCATTCCTTGCCTTACCATACCATTCCCTGCCATGCTTTTCCATACCATATCATGTCTTGGTATGACATCGCAAGGCAAGGCATGTCATGGAAAGGAAAGGCATGGCTTGGCAAGTAAATTCATTGAATGGCACTTCAAGGCCTTATTAATCCATGAAATTCCATTCCATGCCATTCGATTCCTTTCCTTTTCATGTCATTCCATTCCATGCATTGCCTTTCATTTCCATGTCATGCCATGCCATGACTATTGGTTGTGGAGCCTGATTATCTTTCTGATTCAGATGTCCTTTCTTTTAGCCGTGCTTATACCCCATGAAGTATTTACACCCCAAAAGTATGTACACTCTTCCACGCGGGGGAGTGCAGAGGGGGGGTACCCCCTCTACGAGGTCTGGGGGGTCCATCCCCCCGGCTGGGGGGTCTGGGGGCAAGCGGGGGTTCAGGGGCGAATCCCCTGAAGCAAAAATTGCCTTGTAAAAGTATATTGTAATTTCATTGTAAATATGGGTCGTTCATTATAAGGTCGCAGATCTAACGGTAGAGATTATGTTAGGGTTTTTTTTCCCTAGAAGGCAACCCTCTTTTATGAGGGAAATGTATTACAGCTATGGATGATGGTGAATATTGTATTCTGAGAGAGGAGACTATGAGAGAAAGAAGAGGAAGTTACAGCGGGTTTTGTTGTAGGTTGTATCCCTTCATTTGC
>ML782007.1:104961-123523 GCA_009831015.1 Picea engelmannii | reverse complement strand
AAGGGAAGGAGAATTTGGTATGCAGGTTGAAGAAGATCTTGTATGGCCTAAAGCAAGCTCCAAGGCAGTGGTATCTGAAGTTTGACAGGTTTCTGACAGAACAAGGTTATAATAGATGTCATTCTGATCACTGTGTTTATTTTAAAAGGCTAGAAAATGGAAGCTATATTATCTTGCTATTATATGTAGATGGCATGCTTGTTGCAAGATCTAATATGAAGGATATAAATGTGCTCAAGAAGAAATTAGCCAATTCATTTGCGATGAAGGATTTGGGTGCTGCAAAGAAAATCCTTGGTATGAGAATAACAAGAGAGAGGAAAAATCTCAAACTGACATTGTCTCAGGGTGAGTACACAAAGAAGGTGTTGGAGAGGTTTAGAATGCAGAATGAAAAACCAGTTAGTACACCTTAGGCCAGCCATTTCAAATTAACTAAGGAAATGTGTCCCAAGACACAGGAGGAGATAGAATACATGTCCAGGGTCCCATATTCATCAGCAGTTGGCAGCTTGATGTATGAAATGGTTTGCACAAGACTAGATATTGCACATGCAGTGGGAGTTGTGAGCAGGTATATGAACAATCTAGGTAAAGAACATTGGGAGGCAGTAAAGTGGATTCTCAGGTATTTGAGAGGTACTACTACACATGCATTATGTTTTGGAGGTTCAAACACTTTTCTATAGGGATATGTTGATTCAGATATGGAAGGTGATAAAGACAGCAAGAGAAGCACCACAGGGTATGTTTTTACTATAGGTGGAACAACAGTAAGTTGGATTTCAAAACTGCAAAAGGTTGTTGCACTTTCAATAACAGAGGCAGAGTATGTTGCTACTACAGAGGCTAGTAAAGAGATGATTTGGTTACAAAGTTTTATGGAGGAATTGGGAAAGAAGCAGGAGAACAACAAGTTGTACTGTGACAATCAGAGTGCCATTCACCTTGCAAAGAACTTAGCCTTACATTCGAAGACTAATCATATACAGTTGAGGTACCACTTCATACGATCCACCTTGGAAGATGGAAAATTGAAGATGGAAAAGATACACACTAGCCAGAATCCTGCAGACATGTTAACAAAGGGAATAACCAGGGAGAAACTGAGTTCTTGCTCAGTTTCAGTTGGTCTTCAAGAATGAAGATGAAGATGAGAAATTTTCCAGGTCCAAGAAGGTTTAGAGTCCAGCATATACAGCAGCGGTGGAGTTTTTGAGATCAGTCTCCAAGTGGCAGATTGTTGGTTGTGGAGCCTGATTATCTTCCTGATTTAGAGGTCCTTGCTTTCAGTCGTGTTTATACCCCATGAAGTATTTACACCCCAAAAGTATGTACACTCTTCCATGTGGGGGAGTGTAGAGGGGGGGTACCCCCTCTGCAGGGTCCAGGGGGTCCATCTCCCCGGCTGGGGGGTTTGGGGGCAAGTGTTCCCCCAGCGGGGGTTCGGGGGCGAAGCCCCCGAAGAAAAAAATTCCTTGTAAAAGTATATTGTAATTTCATTGTAAATCTGGACCGTTCATTATAAGGTCTCAGATCTAACGGTAGAGATTATGTTAGGGTTTTTTTTCCCTAGAAGGAAACCCTCTTTTATGAGGGAAATGTATTACGGCTATGGATGATGGTGAATATTGTATTCTGAGAGAGGAGACTGTGAGAGAAAGAAGAGGAAGTTACAACGGGTTTTGTTGTAGGTTGTATCCCTTCATTTGATGGATAATAATAAAGGAAGGACTTGGCAATTTCTATGGTGGACGTAGCCCACACTGGGTGAACCACATAAATCTGTGTCTCTCTTGTATTGTGTGTCTTCTGTGTTTTGTTTCTACATTTTTTTTATTTTATTGCTCCGCGGTCCTATTTTTCTAACAATGACTTTCCTTTCCATGTCTTTCCATGTTATGCAATGCCTTGACTTTGTATGCCTTTCCATGCCATGCCTTGCATTGTCTTTCCTTTCCATTCCATTCCTTTCCTTTTCATGTAATTCCATTCCATACATTTCATTTCCTTTCCATACCATGCCATGACATGCCATGCCTTGTCCTTCCTTACCTTTCTATGCCATGCCATGACATGAATTTTCTTTGCATGCCTCACCATGCCATGCCTTCAATTCCCTTGCCTTACCATGTCATGCCATGCCATGCCATTCCTTTCCTTTCCATGCTATGCCTTGGTATGGCATGGAAAGGTAAGGAAACGCAAGGCAAGGTATGGCATGGAAAGCCACTATAATATTCAAGACATCAATCCCTAAAGGGATGGAAATTATGACATAAATGTAATAAAAGGTGTCGAGGTGTATTCTAAGGGTGAAAGCTGACAATTAAACCATAGAAGTCAAGATAACAAGGATGGAAATTGAGGGTAATTTCTAATCTAACCACGAAATTGAGGGTTTGAAGACAAACCTAATTCAAGAAGACTACAATATAACATGAATATTACCACTTTGATAAAACATTTATTTAATACATTCAAGAAACAACCATCAACAATTTAGAAATAACACTTACTAGGTAAATCAATGATCAACCATGAATTCCTAACCATAAAATAATCCACAAAACTTGAAACATGGATTATCATAATTAATAGGATTTACATAGACAAGGATGTCACTAAATAGGTTTATGTTCCATCCTTATGGTATAGTCTCATTATACTATTGATCCATAATTTCCTTTTCATGTCTTTCCATGCCATGCCTTGCATTGTCTTGCCTTGTCATGTCATGCATTACCATGCCTTTCCTTTCCATACCTTGCCATGCCATGCCTTTTCTTTCCAGGCCATGCCTTTTATTTCCATGTCATGCCATATCATGCCTTTCCTTTCCATTCCATGCCTTTCCTTACCTTCACTTCCCTTGCCTTTCCATATCGTGCCATGCCATGCCTTGCCTTTCCTTTCCTTCACTTTCCTCGCCTTTCCATACCATGCCATGCCATGCCTTTCCTTGCCTTGACATGCCTTGTCTTGCTTTACCATGCCTTGCTATGGCATGGAAATGCAAGGAAAGGAAAGTAAAGGCACGGTATGGAAAGTCATGGAAAGGCATGGAAATGAAAGTCAAGGGAAGGCATGGCATGGCACTTCAAGGCCTTATTGATTCATGCCTTTCCATTCCATTCATTGCCTTACCATACCATGCCCTGCCATGATTTTCCATGCCATGTCTTGGTATGACATCGCAAGGAAAGGCAAGGCAAGGCAAGGCATGGAAAGGAAAGGCATGGCTTGGCAAGGAAATTCATGGCATGGCACTTCGAGGCCTTATTAATCCATGCAATTCCATTCCATGCCATTCGATTCTTTTCATTTTCATGTCATTCCATTCCATGCATTGACTTTCCTTGCCATACCATTCCATGCCATGCATTTTCTTGCCTTGACTTTCCATGTCATGCAATGCCTTGACTTTGCATGTATTTCCATGCCATGCCTTGAATTGTCTTTCCTTGCCATACCATGCCTTTCCTTTTCATGTAATTCCATGCGATGCATTGCATTTCCTTTCCATACCATGCCATGAAATGATATTCCTTGTCCTTCCTTACCTTTCTATTTCATGCCATGACATGCCTTTCCTTTGCATGCCTCTCCATGCCATGCCTTCAATTTCCTTTCCTTACCATGCCATGCCATGCCAAGCCATTCCTTTCCTTTCCTTTCATTTCCTTTCCATGCTATGCCTTGGTATGACATGGCAAGGTAAGGAAACGCAAGGCAATGGATGGCATGGAAAGGAAAGGCATTGATTGGAAAATCAAGACATGACATGGCGCTTCAAGGCCTTATTGATCCATGCCATGCCATGCCATGCCTTGCCTTGTAATTCCATGCCATGACATGCATTTCCTTGCCTTGCCATGCCATGAATTTCCTTTTCCTTATTTTTTATGCCATTCCATGTATTTCCTTGCCATGCCTTGCCATGCCATACCTTTCCATGCCATCCCATCCCATGTCATGCATTTCCTTGCAATGTCGTGCCTTTCCTTTCCATGCCATGTGATGCCTTCCCTTTCCTTTCCCTGCCTTTCTATACAATTCCATGCCATGCCATGCCTTTCCTTGTCAGGCCATTCCTTCCATTTCCTTGCCATACCTTGCCTTTCTGTTCCATAACTTGCATTGCCTTGCCTTTACATACCTTGCATTGCCTTTCCTTGCATGCCTTTCCATGCCATGAATTTCCTTACATTCATGTATCATAACTTTTTTCTTGCCTGAAAAAAAAATACTTTTACTAAATGAACAAGTTTATTACATAAAAATTACAATCAAAGGATTCATTAAGCATGTAATTCTACTAGTTGTTATCCCATCTGTCTTAGATAAAAATACTTGCATGAGAATTTCAATGTCATAACATAATCTAACTGTATTCATATATCTAATGTATCTTCATAGTTGTGAAACATGGATTATCGTAATTAATAATATTTACTTAGACCTAGACCTTGCCTTTCGTTGCCATGTCTAGGCTTGTTTAGCCTTGTCATGTATTTCCTTGGATTCTCTTGTCTTTCCTTATTTTTCCTTTTTTTTCATTTCATTACCTTTCATTAATTTCAATACCAACATCATTTTCCTTGAATGTCTTGAGGAGGAGAGTTTCAACACATGATAAAACTCAAACTGGGACTTAGATGGACGAACTGTCAATTGCATTGGATCTAGGGAATCAAGTTACCTCTACTGGGGCTCCTCCATTGTAATTCCATTGACCGGAAAAAAAAAATTGGATAATCTTCAACACTACAATTTTTCTCAATGAGGCATAATGCAATTTCTAAAAAAGAGGTTGGTTTTCAAGAAAAATCTGTTGAGCGGTTTTGGGTAGCGTGGGCCTTGGCCAAACAATCTTGTGAGATCTTAAGGAACTCTATTATGCTACTCGGTTTGGATTTTATGCCCCTGCATAAGATTGGTGACATGTCTCTGAATGGATTGAATATAGGAGGTACAACTCATGATAAAACTGAAATCAAGACTCAAATGGATGAATCGTCGGTTGCATTGGATCCAGAGCACTGGGTGTCAGCTAGGGGGGACACTCCATTGATCACAAAACCGTTTGTTGGAGGATCTCAGGCACTAGGGTTTTTCTCAAAGAGGCATATTGAAATTTATGAACAAGAGGTCAATTTTCAAGAAACAATTGTTGAGTGATTGAGGGTAGCATTGTCAGGTGGGCCTTGGCCAAACAAACTTGCGAGATATTACAAAATTTTGTTATACTACTTGGTTTGGATTTTATTCCCTTTTACCAAATTGAAGACATGTCCCTAAATGGCTTGAGGAGGAAAGCTACAACCCATGATAAAAATCAAACCGAGATTGGATGGACAAATATTCAGTTGCATTGGATCCAGAGCATTGAGTTTCAGCTAATGGGCCCCCTCCACTGTCATTCCATTGACTTGAAAACCATTTATTGGTAGATCTCTGACACTAGGGTTTTGCTCAATGAAACATAGTACAATTTCTGAACAAGAGGTTGATTTTCAAGAACAATGTATCGAGCAATTGTGGGTAGTATGGTTGCATAGGCCTTGGCCAAACAAACTCACGGGAGCTTACAAATCTTTTTTATATTGCTCGGTTTGGATTTTATGCCCCTAGACCATATTGGTGACATGTCCCTAAATGGATTGAGGAGTCGAGTTGCAACTCATGGTAAAACTCAAACCAATACTCATATGGATGAATTGTTAGTTGCATTGGATCTAGAGCATCGGGTTTCAGCTAGTAGGGCCCCTTCGTTGTCAATCTCTTGACCGAAAAACTGTTTGTTGGAGGATATTAAACACTAGGGTTTTTCTCAATGAGGCATAGTGCAATTTTTGAACAAGAGGTTTATTTTCAGGAACACTGTGTCAGGATATTGTGGGTAGCATGGTCACATGGGCCTTGGCCAAACAAACTTGTAGGAGCTTACATAACCCCATTGTGTTTCTCAGTTTGGATTTTAATCCCCTTGACCAAATTGGTGACATGTCCCTGAATAGATTGAGGAGGCGATTTTAAACTAGCGATAAAGCTCAAACTAGGACACAAATGGATGAACCGTTAGTTGCATTGGATCCAAAGGATTGGGTTTCATTCAGTGGGACCCCTCCGCTATCATTCTATTGACCGAAAAACCATTTGTTGTAGGATCTCTGACACTAAGGTTTTTCTCAATGAGGCATAGTGAAGTTTTTGAACAAGCGGTCGATTTTCAGGAACACTCTATCGAGTGATTGTGGGTAGCGTGGTCGTGTGGGCCTTGGACAAATAGACTTGCGATAACTTACAAAAATCTTGTATGCTTATCAGTTTGAATTTTATGCCCCTGGACCAAATCGACATCATGTCCTTGAATAGATTGAGGAGGCGAGTTTCAACTCATGATAAAACTCAAATAGGGACTCAGATGGATGAACCATCAGTTGCATTGTATTTGGAGAACTGGGTTTGAGCTAGTGGGGCTCTTCCACTGTCATTTCATTGATCGAAAAATTATTTTTTGGAGGATATTCGAGACTAGGGTTTTGGTCAATGCTTATTACATATGTTTGACAATTTAACACCTTTTTAGGATAGACATGGAAAGGCATGGCATGGCATGACAAGGAAAGGCATGGCTTTGCCTGGAAAGGAAATGAAAGGCATGGAATGGCATGGAAAGGAAATTCAAGGCAAGGCATGGCATGGCATGACAAGACATGGAAAGGTAACACATGGCATGGAAAGGAAAGGCATGCAATGACATGGCATGGATTGTCAAGGAAAGGCACAACATGGAATGGCATGATATGGAAACTCAGGGCATGGCATGACAAGGAAAATAATGGCATGGAAATGTAAATAATGGCATGGAAAGGAAATACATGGCATGGAACGACATGGCAATGCACGACAAGGAAAGGCATGTCATAGAAATGAAATACATGGCATGGCATGGAATGGTAATACAAGGCATGAAAAGACAAGGCATGGCATGGAATGGCAAGGTATGACAAGGAAAGGCTTTTCATGGAAAGGCATGGCATGGCATGGAAAGGAAAGGCATGCAATGTCATGGCATGGATTGTCAAGGAAAGGCACGACATGGCATGGCATGGCATGGAAACTCAGGGCATGGCATGATAAGGAAAATAATGGTATGGAAAGGTAAATAATGAAATGGAAAGGAAAGACACGGCATGGCATGACATGGAAATGCAAGGCAAGGAAAGTCATGGAATATAAAGGAAAGGCATGGCATGGCATTGCATTACTTTCAATGTTTCCATTGCTTGTAAACATTGGCTTCCAAGCACCCCACCACAAATGTGTCTTGGTATTACACAAGAAGGAACAACTAACAATTCAAATTCCAAGTGGAAAAATTTGTCTTCCTATTACAAAAGAAGACACAACTAATAATTCCAATTTGAATTGGAGAAATTTGTTTTGGTATTACACAAGAAGACAACTAACAATCCCAATTTCAATTGAATAAATTTGTCTTAGTATTACACAACTAACAATTCCAATTGGACAAATTTATTTTTTTATTACACAATAAGACACAACTAACAATTCCAATTGGACAAATTTGTCTTCCAATTCCAAGAAAACACAAGAAGAACCAAACAACAATTCCAATTGGACAAATTTTTCTTCCAATTCCAAGAAGACATAAGAAGATGAAAATAACAATTCCAAATCCACTTGGACAAATTTTCCTTCCAATTCTTCCCACAACGGTCTTGCAATAACACAAAATTGTCAATGATTTAAACAACAAGACTAAAATAAGAAAAATATGTCTGTGCACGCTATTTTTGTGTGTAGATGTTGGGAATGCTTTGTCAGTTTTGATATAGATGTGGTAGTGGAGTTTGCTTAGCAAAAAACAATTCCCAACAGGAACGTGCACTCGTTCATTCTAGGAGTGCGCACACAATCTGTTGGGCATACATAAGCAACAATTATAAATATTTCAAGTCACAAGAGTACGTGCACGCTCTTAATGTAACGAATATAGTATTTATTATACACCAAACATCTTTATGAATAAATATGTATAGAGATATAGGGACAACTAGGACCTAAGGGCTTAGGATTAAGAGTGTTTTAAAGCATAGAGCAATGATTAGAGAACCAAGATGTGGGAGATGTGGGTGCAAGGGTTATGGGACCTTTAACAAGAGGTATATGCATAATGTACTCAAGGGATTGACTGTGGAGAGCGTTAAGGGTTGAGTATAAGTATGACTAATAAAATGGCCCAACTTTTTGATTTAATAAAAAGATAAAATCCAAGGTGATGATATCTATGTTGTGTTTTTTAAAGATAAGGACTCTCCTCTAGTTCGATCGACATTATTTTGTGTTGTTGCCAAATAATTTATGGCACTGTTATTCGTTTTAATTTAATTAATGTTATTGGTAATCATTTTATTATGATTAAAGTTTGATGATGGGTTGTTCTTTGAACGAATGAGAATAAATCTTAGAGCACTTTTTCATTAAATTCAATGAGGTTTGGGATGTGGGGATGGTGTACTTACAATCGAAATGCATAGCTGGTGGTCCACCATGGAATTTGCATCGAGCATAAAATTAGAATGAATGGTTTCCTCTTAAATTTTCATGCATAAAATCAAACAGATCAACAATATTTATTATTGGACATATCGCCATGTACACCATAATAACAGGCAAGCTCTATGCATCTTGGGAAGTGCCATTAAGAGCTTATAACCATGATATATTCCTTCCTGGAAATTATTAAGAGATTATAACCATGATATATTCCTTCCTGGAAATTATTAAAGCATTGTTGGTTTTTGTTTTAGAAAGAATGAGACTAAGTCTCCAAATGTTTTTTAATTAAATTTGATGAGATCTCAGAAGTGGGATCATGATCGTGATCATGTAATAGACATGCATAGTCGGTGCACTCACCATATAAGTCACAACGATCTCAAAATAACTACAATAAAATACATTTCCCACCTTAAATTCTCACCTGTAAGCATAAGTGATTTCGTTTTGAGGTAGTCTAAATGTTCTATGTTTTTACTAATTTTGTTCTTTATTATGAGGTAATCAAGTCGTTGTATGTTTTTGATCATTTTGGATTATATTTTATGGCTACTTTTATCAGAAATATGACCAACAATTGTTGGAGTTACATATTTCAATTGTTAAATCCATACAATTTGAGTGTTTCAACGGTTTTTCAGGACCCTCAATCCATTTATGTATTAAAAAATACAATTTAAGCAACATAAAAGTGCAACTTCACCAACAATTGAATTTCTAGATTCTGGATCCCTATTGGATTCCACTATACAATTGCTTTTTTCTAGGAAAAGAGGCATGTACTTGGTCAATAGTTTGAGTTTGTTTCTATATTGAAATGAGACATTAATCCTTTGGTTATCCCTGATCTGGTAAGAATGTTGGAGATTATGTCTTAGTAGCTAAGAACACTATGGGAATTAGGGCATGAGGGATAGGGAGGGAGAGAGATTAAAACAACCACATTTGTGAGGGGGGATAAGGAATGCTATTACATTTTTTCGTAGGGGTGTGAGAGAGGAATACAATGAATGGGTTATGGTGAATTGGGGCCATGAGAATTGAGAATGGAAACAAAATAGTGATGTATGGCTAGGGAACAAGAAGTCAGAGGAGGGTTATTATTCTAGATGTTCAGGAGGAAGGGTGGTGTAAATGGAGAAGATAGTTTGGTGTACCACAAAGAGCGAAAGGCATTTATGCAAGTTCATTGGTTCAATTGTAGGATTACGAGGAAGAAGTTTTGTAGAAGAGGTGAGTTCATAGACCTTCTTATTTAATTAGTTCTTGTGTTGTGGTAGATATTATATAATGCATTATGCTGACATTGATATTTAATTAGACCTCCTTCAAAGGGGAATACATTGCATTCGATGATGTCTCAAGAAGGCCATATGGAAAATGTTATGGTACAATATATATTAACTAGAAGACGAGGGTCAAAGTTCTTGTTGTACTCAACAGAGGTGATAAGGAGAGGGGTGTATTTTGGCAAGGACCTGAAGATAGGTTACAAAGTCTTGGATATGCAATATCTTTTTGTTGCCATTGATGATGATGATCGTAACTAGTTGTTCTTGCACTTGACACTTGTGAGTGAAAAGGACATCTATAGAATTCGAAGAATTTCCTTTCTCCAATAAGAGTAAGGAAGAGTCTTCCAGAATAAGGTTGGGGAGAGCGAGTATTTTTATTAAGAAGAGGGATAAAGAGATGGAAACTAATTGGGAAAATTATGGGCATGTTCAAAGTGCTCTAGTAATATCTCATCATTGTATAGGGATTTGGGGTGGATTGGTGTTGCAAGGCACAACAATTGAAAGCATTTTGATAGTGTGATTTGTGGTAATGAAACAAGCATGGAGGTCGAGAAGATGCACTAGGCCTAAGGTTAGGGTTCGAGTTAGGTTTATCATTAGGGTTGGGGGGCATATTATGATATTTTATTATTGAGAGGAGGATGAGTAGTTCAGAGACGAGGGCATTTGTCAAGTTTACATTCAATTGTAAGGACCTAGAGGAAGGATTTGTCTAAAGTATTTCTCTCAAATAAATGTACTTCATTCTAAAAAAGGCCTAGCAAACCAAAATAAAATTTAAGAATAAGTATCTCTTCAAATCTACGATCTAGTGTTGTATTTGAAGGTACGTGAAAATCTCAATGTGTTACTGGATGCTTTGGCATGGGGCTTTTCATGGCTGCAACCATCTACACATCAAGTTTTACAGGTAACCATGAGGGTAAAAAAACTATCTTATGGCAAGGCGGAAAGCGTCCCATGTGGTGTTGTACCTGGAATTGGAGCTAGATATTGTGTCTTCATTGGGTTTAGTGTAAATATTCATAGCTTCATTGTGATATTTCTACCATGCTTGTGCCACACATTCTACATGGTTACCTGTAAGAAGCGTTGGTTTCTCTTCATTCATCTGTGGAAAAGTACTGAAATATGTAGTTAGGCTACATATCCATGAGCCTAGCAGTTGACCTTACATTTTACCTCCAAATTTAGGTAATCAAATATGGATATACATCTGGAAATTAGAGGTGGGAACCTTAAACTGGCATCTTAGAGATTCTATGACAACTCTAGCTAGATCATGAAAAATGTTAGAGATAAGAGTTTTCTCTTCATCTAGATAAATTTCCATGCATCAAGTAATCTTTTGAAGAGAGGGACATATAAATCCAGCGCATTGTTGGAAGAGTGGATCTGGAGTAGGAGAGAAACCTCCAGTAGCTCAAAAACTACTTGAAAATATGATTGTTGGGTGGTCTTTAGTGCCCAAATATCATGATATTGAAACAAAAAAAATCCCTAGGAAAATGACATGTAGGGTTGAGTTGAAGAAGGATCTTAGTGGGAGGGCAGGCATTGGGTTTTAAAATTTTCATTCTGAAAAGGGGTTTTAAAATTGTGTAAATAAATTCAATATATTGTAGGTATAGGATGTAGGGAGGGGGGTTTATAAGTATTGGGGGGTATAAAAGGGGTATTTAGTAAAAATGGGTGATATCTTGTAAAAATAAAAGTTTTTGATTGGAAAAATGTATTGGGATAAGGGTTTCAACAAAATGGTTTTGGGAGGTATTTATTAATATCTAATGAAATTAGGGGTATTCTTTAATATTTTCTGAACACATGTTATATGTCATAGGATCATAGAGTGAATACCATGAGATCATGCTCCAAAAGGGAACCAAATCTTACGCACTAAAGAAATGCAACAAAAAACACTAAGAAAAACCCTAGGAATGAGATCTTGTAGGGTTTGCATCTAAACACAATCTAGGTGGGAGGAATTTTCCAAAACATAACTAGATATGAAGAAGTAGTGTGTGTGGGATGGGAGGGTGGCCTAAAAAACCCAACGCTAGAAGAATGCACACCTAAATCATAGGCTTTGATACCAATTGATGAAGCTATCTACCAAATCTTATAATAAAGCTAGGAAATTAAGAGAACAAAACTAAAAAACACTAAATATACCAGAATAGATGCCTAGCTTTATTCATATGGCCAAAGTCCTTTTATACTTCTACAATGGGTTCACTCAAACTAACTATCTAATTGAAATAAATAATAAACCAAATTCATGTAGCTTGAAGGATGAAAGAAAATCTCATAGATTGCATAGGCATGCAACTTGAAGGTTGAATGATGAAATTACCTAGTACACTGCTAGAAAACTGGAAGGCACCCTTAAGGGAGGTGCATTGTTGGTGACGTACCCTTATTGGGGAGTCCGCCTTGCGTTCCACATCAGAAAAATTATCCAATTATAAGATCAATATCATATTATGACGTTTGTTCAAATAATTTGTCCATAAAATAGCTTGCATGTTATTTGTTAATTGAAATTCAACTCCACTCCTACTTATGTTAGATGAATTCTTTAATAAGGGATGAAAAGCATCATCTCTATATAACCTACTTATTGTTTCCACTTTCCCAAAACCAATAAAATCCTCTATTGCCATTTTTTTTTTTCCCGGGATTCACCTCTTAACATGATCCACTTTCTATCTCCTTAATGCCTAATAATTCACCCTTAACTTAGTAGGTGTTCTCAAACCTTTTTAGATGTAAATTTATATTAGTTTTATGAAATTAATTTTCTAAACTTTTTTTTTTATTGTAAGTACAATGAAAAAATAAATTAATTAAAAGAATTCTAATAAACCAGGTTTGGTGGGGACAAAAGTAGAGACCTTTTATAAAACCTTTATTTATTTATAGTGTAAATACAATGAAAAGATAAATTAATTAAAAGAATTCTAATAAACCAGGTTTGGTGGGGACAAAAGTAGAGACCTTTTATAAGTACAACTAATAAAATGGCCGATGGAGGGTCATAAAGGTATCAAATTCAATCTTCACATATACTATTTTAAAATAAAAAAGAATAAACGTTTTGAATTTATTAAAAATTAAAATCCGTGGTGACAATGTCGACATTGGGTTCGGTAAAGATAAGAATTCTCCTTGAAATTGTTGTTTTGAGTTATTTTTAAATAATAATTAAGTTGTTTATGTTTTGTGTTTTGGTTTTTTAATAAGAATTTGATGATATAAATTTGGATGAAATTATAATTTTTTACTGTTTAATATATAAATGAATTTAGTGTATTGAAAAATGGTTGAAACATAAAAAAATAACTTCGCTTAATTCCACGATTTTGAAAAGCTATTGAAAATATAAATGAATTCAATATATTGAAAAATGACTGAAGCATCCACAAATTAAGATTTCTCTTGATTCCACAATTTTTATGAACTATTGGAAGTGGGGATGGTGTAAATATAATCAACATGCAAGTAGCATGGCTGGTGCGCCCACCGTAGGAGTCTCGTCGAACTTAGAATTAAATAGACTTCTCCCCTGTACATATAATCGACATGCAATTAGCATACTTGGTGTCTACTCCATCTTGAACTGGCTGTTACAGTGCAAATGTCGGATCGCTATTGGAGCGCGAAAAGAGAAGGTGGACATTACATCGGAGTGGAGAGGCTTGATACATTTTGTGTGTATCATGAGGGAGATCATTCTTTAATGTATAAGACAAAACCCACTTTCGGGGATTTTATTTATGCCCTTGGGAGATCACTCTGAAATATATATAAGACATAATCTAAGACATAACCCACTTTAAGGGATTTTATTTATGCCCTCATAGTAATAAACAAAACCCACTTTCAGAGATTTTATAGATGTCCTCAAAGAAGTGGATTAGCATGTTGGAAACTATAACCATTAATAGATACATGAGATGGACAAATTTCTATCGAGGGAAGACCAATCATGGCAGATTACACAAACAACACCCATACCTTGTGTGCAAAGATGAACATTAAAGACTCTATGCATCAATTGGTTTTCAACTACAACAACTTATATAGATACATCAAAACAAAAATTAAGTTTTTATTGCAAAGATGAGCATTAAAGACTTTATGCAGCAATTGGTTTTTAACAACTACAACTTATATAGATACGTCGAAACAAAAATGAAGTTTCTAGACATCTATTCAATAGGAGCCACTCACGATTGTGTCATCAAGATTGAGGAAACATTTGATAGAAGAGTAAGAAAGAGTTTGATTTGAAAACTACCTTGAATATTTCAATCATCGTTTTGTTAGAAAAAATATTAAACTATTGCTACTATAGTAAGCTTATGCTTGACTATGCAACTACTTGTTTTGTCATTTTATTGATTTGATAGAAACATAAAATACACTATATTTATTATTTAACTACTATGACATAAAAACATAAATAAAATAGAAAATACACACAATTGTAACACTATGCACAGGATACCCTGAGAAATCCCATCTCGGATAAGGAAACATGAAATCAAGAATGTTCCCTTCTTCTTTATAAATGGCGGGTACAAGAAAAAATACATAGATTATAAAGCTCATTGTGAATATTTGGGACAATATGGTTTACTATATTCCCCTACTTATTTTTATTTGTCATATTATTTTCTTTTTCACTACCCCTCTTTGTTGTTGTTCTTCTATGAAACATATCAATGCTACAATAGGCACTTAAATCCTTTCCCTCCTTTTGAATAGGACTATAACTCCCTTCATGGGTCATTATCATTAGATTTTTCAATTCTATAACTATTATAAAAGTATTTGGTGGATTCCCATATCTTACCAAATCCACATGGGTGAATCGAGGTGGCTTCCACTTGGACCTATGAGGAATAATTAGATTGTTATATTGTTTGGGGAATAACTTTAGCATACATGCTTTGTCTAGGGAAAATGAAAAAAAACATTGGAAAGATATAACCTTGTTGAATGTAGTGAGCTCATGGGAATCATGTTCGTATAATATACATGAAAGTAGTGTGGATGGTGCATGCATAGTAGAATTCACATTGATCTTAGAATTACAATAAATAGACTTCTCCCCTATCAAAAATCCTCATGTGTAGATATAATTGATATGCAATTAGCATACTTGGTGTTTCCTCCATATTGAGTTGGTTGTTATTGATGGTATAATGCAATCATCAAATCACAATCGAGGAGATCAAAATGAAGAATCTGCATCCATCAAGGTATAATGGGAGATATTATCCATCATGCAGTAGCCCAATCATTGGTGGGTTGTTCCATGGTCCAATGATTGATAGGATTCATCATGGCATTTCATGATTTTTCTCATGCATTCATCCACCATGTTTTCCATTTTTGTTTGTTGACAATGCCCTTCGCCATCTACCACCAATTCCATTTGTTTGTCGACACCTTGTTTTGGTGACTACAACGTTGGCCGATGACTTCACCTCCCCACTAACCCACCATCACCCTAATCGGTTGACCATACTATCATCCTAACTAACTCTAGGTCGTTGGATGGACTAGCACATTCATTAACGTAAAGGATCGAGGAGACCAATCATGGATCACACAATGTTGGCCAATAGTGTCAAGTGTTAGTGATCTATCTACCACCTTGAGCTTGCAGTATTCACTCTCTAACGAGAGACCCTGACCTTGCATAGCTCCCTCTAAATTGTTTTTCCATAGATTGGAGTGGTGTGCTTTGGGGATTAAAGTGCATGGATTTCATTTGAAAACTCTTCTCAGCCGCTCCGAAGTTTTTTTTCTTCGTTGTCAGGTTCTTCATCCCCTTAAATACTATCTTTTAAATCCCTTGGAACTTTCTGAAACATATAATGCAACATGTACATTCCAAACGATATGTCTATTAAGAAAAATGGCATTGTTTGTATTTTCCAATTTCAAGAAAACGAGGACACCCAATATTGATAGTCATAATTTTTTTTGTGATTTCAGTTTTTTTTCTCTTAGCTTTGTAAATCCATTGGTATGTGAGCAATTCGAAATTGTGCAAAATGAAAATTCTAGCCATTGCATTACTTTCAACAATGCAAAGTGTTTAAGGAGAAGTAGGGTGTGTAATGTTAAAATTGTTTTTAGAATTTGTGGATTTAAAACATTTGAATTCTAGAGTAGGGTGAGCTAAATCCATGCAACATGCTCACCTAAATTATCCCTCAATGGCTAGAGCCTAGAATTGATGAGCTTCTTGAAGCACATACTTCCATGAAGGTTTAAAATAATAGATTACAAGTTTAAGCACTTTAAATTGTCTACTTTACATAATTTATTTTTTAGGGTTAAACTACGATTTCGTGTTGGCCTTGAAATTACTTTCTATATAAATTGGACAAAGAAGAGTATTTATGGGTGAAATGTACAAGGCAACATACATTGTACCATGCTAAGGCTTAATATCCGATACTATGTTTCTCTTTTATTTTTTTTATAACAATTACAACAATGTAGTTTCATGCCATGAAGAATGATTGAAAGATGTATTTGTTGCTCCATCTCTTTTTTTTTTTGCTATTTTGTTTTTGGCAGTGGTCATTAGTTACAACAATGTAGTTTCAATTTTCAAGCCAAGAAGATAAGTTGAAAGTTGTTTGTGTTTTAAATAAATGTATGGTATTTTTCTCTGTTTGGTTGGAGCCCATGAGATAGCTATTTGGTAGTGTGTTTGAGAAAACATTTGTATGTGAAAATGTGGCGTCTCATTCCATTGTACAAACTTAAGGGAATTTTTTCAAGCTCCCAACTAAATAGATATTGGAGATGCTTATTTTTTTCTTTAAAATTATTTTTATAAAATGTAAATGTGGTACCTTTCATTTTGAGCTATAAAATTCATAGATCCCAAACTTAATATTTAATTATGAGAGGCATGAGCATATACAAGTTAAAGTGGATTCTTATATTCACATAAAAATGTAATATGGAATTAAAAAAAGTTAAATATTTTTTTAGTGTAAATATTTTATTTTATTAATAATATAATAGTAGTTAGAATTTTTTATTGTATTATTGTGATGGAAATGGAAAAAGAGTAAAACACATTTTTTTTCCATTTTATTAATTTTATATCAACTAAGAAAAAACAAACATTTTTGTTGTTGGGTGTTATAACAATATTTGACTTGAGCTTGGCCCCAGAGAGTCCATGTTTTCTTCAGTGCATCCCATCTATCAGCAATAGTAACATCCATCCCATCAGCTTGATCGTGAAGTAGTAGTGGGTCTTGCTCCATGAGGTAATGAGTCTGGGTATTATGGTATGTGTCACTCTCATTTTCGAAGCATTTGAATATGTGACCTAAAATCTCTTTTGTTTCATAATGTTTGCTTGGAAATTATGCTCTTTAACTTGTTCATACCTAGGTGGGTGACATAGTTCCCTAATAAGTTGGTTCCCTTAAGGATGAGTTTTCACTAGGTGGGTCTATGAAAGGTCATTGTCCATTCCTTCCATACTTACCACTTTTCATCATTGTCCCTCTCGTCTTCCCCCATCTTGGTTCGGGCATTGGGTTTGCTAAACTAGTAAGAGTTGTACCTTGCCTTGTGGGAAAAAAGGGCTAAAGGCCTAGACATAAAAGTAGCTGGAAAAAGTTAAAATCCAAAATGAAACCTTGAGATGCTTCTCCCAGGGATTCTCGAGAAAGTAATAAATGGATTCTCAGTAAGAAAAGGGGACCCATAAAATAAAATAAAACTCAAGACCTAGTTGGTGGATAGGAGGTCTCATCATGAGCCGACCTATTAGGTACATGGGCATGTAGCGGTATGACACTACCATCTATCTCATCACCAAACCACGGTAGTGGCTGTTGGTGGCATATCCAATATAAAGGGGGTCTCATCATGAGCCAACCTTCTCATTTCTATGAAGTGCTTGTGGGTAACCCTGACACCACTAGTCACCATGCCAGGGCAGTGTCCGCCAACTATTCTCTTGAAAAGAAAAAGAAATAAGATAAAGAATAAAAGGAATTGAATGGGATAGTAAATAATGGAATTCATGAAAAGGTGTAGTTCTCCCTCTACAGAGGCACCCACAAGCAAGACCTACATTTCCCTATTATCACTGCACCCATTTCCCAAACATTCCCCTACACCATTTCATACACCTACATAACCTAGATTGGTCTTCACCTGGGAAACACCCCAAAATTGAGGAGGATTATCCCAATATGACATCCTGAGACCCTCTCCAAATCTGGCTTGTTAAACTGCATAACGTCTTTGAGAATTTGTCTAGGTAAAGGGAGGTTTGATGCACATGTTTGGGTAATTTGATTATTGGATGTGATTGACATTGCTATGATCCCTATGACGTATGATCCCATAGAGGGAGTAATTTTTTTTGTTGTAGTACCATGCCCAGTGGATAGGTACATATGTGGAGATGATTATCTTAGACCTCCATGGGGCTAAAATCTCACCAAATGGATGTTGTGGCCCCTGTTAACTCCCAAAATAGCACCATTATTTTGCTAACTTGTCACAAAGGTTCGTTTAGAGTTTTTTAATTGCAAATGGAAAAATGACACTTAAACTTGCAGGCAACTTTTCGACCCCTTCCCGAGCTCCAAATCAAGATCTGACAACACCATTGGAAA
>ML782007.1:73078-99861 GCA_009831015.1 Picea engelmannii | reverse complement strand
GAGAGGGTTCGATTCTGGATACAACAATGCTCCTTGTACTTAGACTTCTTATTTGTTAATATAGATCGCAGGTTTCTTTCCATTTTGGTGGCAGTCTTTCATACTTCTCCTTCACTGATATGTTGTTGTCTGACTTTCAATAGATGTCATCCTATTGTTTAGTCCATAGCTTTATTATCAGTTTCTTTAACTTGTTTATTAAGCCCTGCTTTGCACTGGTTTGTAAGCAATCATTCTCCATCCATTTAAAGCTACCTTACTGTTTAACCAATCTTGGAGAGCACTGTTTATTTGTTTATCACTTTGATGTCTGAATGCTATAAGTTGAATTGAGTTATCCCATTGATCCATCTCTGAAAAATACAAAAAATATTTATTTCTTAAGTTACCAAGCACCTCTGGTCTGCAACCACAGAGGGTTTCTTGGAGTGTTAACAGCCCCAACCAGGGGTAGAGAGACACCAGAGGATGGCACCAGGAAAGAAGAAGAAAGTTTCCCTGGAGACACTCTGGCAGGCCTAGACGTAGGGGGGTATTTCCCTTATACCATGATGTTGGCCCTTGAAGGCCCCTAACATCATCATATTGACCCTTGATGTCATCAGTTAGGGTTTGGCATGAGGACGGTTTGGTGCTAGTTGCCACATGTAGCAGCTTTTGAGACCTTTTGAGGACTAACGTTTCACTTTTCAGACCTAGTGTTCCATGATGGGGCCTAACGTCACCCTAAGAGGGGAATGATGTCATCGCTAAAGTCAAATTAGTCTTTTAATTGTTAATTTTATGTAAAAATTGGATTTTTTATGTAAACTAGCCATGTCGTCCTTTTGTGACCTAAAAGACAATTAAAGGTCATTGTCATTGTATAAATAAGAGATAAAACTCTAGTATTTTTTCATGATTCATTAATCACTCAAGTAGAACTATGAAATTCAACCTCCCTTAAGTGTATTTGGTTGAAGCTAGTGGTGCACACTTCTTGAAGGAGAAAATTTTTGGTGCATTTTGGGTATTTTCTTATGGAGGATCTTCAACTAGGGTGATTTGCTAGATTATTCTAGGTGAATTAAGTGGAAAATATGCATTTATTTATTTTGAATGAATTCTTATGGTTATTTTTACTTGTTTCATGTCTAAGATTATGAAATTGCTAGCTTGAAACCCTAGGGGAATGACATATGTTATTATCTTTTTTCCCTATAATATTCTATGTGTTAAAATCTTTTGAAAGACACCTAATTTGAAGTATATACTAGAGACCTACCATTGTATCACTCTAGTAACCCTACTTCCATTTCCCAATTGCATATTTTATTACATTTTGTTCAAGGAAGGATAAAATCATTAGGGCCTAACCCTTGTCACTTTCTAGCAAATTTCTCTTGGAAGTGGATATTTGAGGCCCTGGGATACCAACACCTCCCTTATCCTCTCCACCCCTTTAACATCTAATTATCATTTCTATCTTTCCTTTAAGAATTTGTTGCCACCATTAGTGACTCCATTTACCCTAAAAAGGCACTAGACTACCTTTTACAAGTGGTGATTGATCAAACAAACACTTATACTCTTATCCTCGAACTCTTTACTAACATTTTCTAACCCTAAATTAGAATAAATCCTAAGATAACTTGCTTCTATATAAAAACATTTCTACAGCCATATAAACATACATTAATTTGGCACATTTACCTACATAACTCACACTAGAAACAATCAAAATTCAATTGTGATAATTGCTAGTGAATCTACTAGTTAAGTGCTAGTTTGTGTGTGGTTTTCTTGCACTTTTGACCATTTAAACTTTATGTTGTTACAAAAGATAGCTACAACCATCTAAATGCAGCAAAATATCTGCAAAAGTGACATTAAAATCTAGCTAAACATTTCCAACTTTGCTTGTGACAATTTACTATCAATTTGCCTAGTCAAAGTCACTTTTTATTGTCCTTTTCCAGCAATTTCAAGGCCTGAATCTTGTGTCTGTTATAAGATATTAATTGTTGCATTGATGCAAATTCATAATCAGATAACTTATTTTATGAAGGTTTATTGTCTTATGAAGTACTAACAACCATCTGGTACTTGGAAAGTGCCTTGTTTGCCTTGTTGTCTTGTTCTGGGCAGGTACACAATATTATCCATTTTCTTCATCCTTAAGACATAAAATAAACCTTTGATTAGAGTGATCTGTGAGAGGGGAATGATTTCCTTGTGACTATTTGCCTCAACCTTCTCAAACCCCCCAAATCACCAAAGACCTCTCCCCTGGGGTAGCCTTAGAATACTCCTAAATAGAAAGGGATCTCCTATTAAGGTGACAGTGATAGGTTATTCCCAATTACGCCAATTATGTACCCCCTTGCCTTGGGATTTTGGGCAAGTAAAAATTGTGTGATAACAAGTTTCACATGTGGCTTTATGTTTAACTTGTAATTGGTTTGCGGCGGTTTATTGACTCTTGGTTGGTCTGGTACAAGAACAATATCAAGCACATGACACCATGATTTATCTTGAAAAACCCTTATGGGAAAAACCAACCAAATATATATTTCTTCCGTTGAAAAAATTCATCCAAGTGATCCTTCACTAGTCACCTCCAGATACATTACAATGGAGTATCCTAAGTCTTTTAAAGGTTTCATTACATCAAATCCATAGGAAGAATACCATGGGTTACCAAAACCATGGGTCTGAGACTACCATTGTTTACCTAAAATGGATTTAACTCATTTACCCTTCTACCGAGTCAAGTTTAACCTAAAATTCCCCTTTTCAACTTGACTTTTGGTAATTATCCATGTCCTTCCCCACTTAATCATAAATTGGTCCCAACCATCTCATATTCTGAGATTATTTCTCACATTCCCCTTTAATTGAATATTCAACTTCTCCAATTTAAACATAAAGCTAAAATATGAGTACACATGCTAGTCTTGTACCTATCTAATTGGTTCATTCCACAGCCTAATCCCACATCCTCTCTACGCACATCTATGAAAGTGGTCTCCTTCCATAAATGCACATATAAATAAGAACTTCTATAAATGTGCATATATAGAAGCCAACTTCCATAAATGCAAATATACAGAAGCACACATATACAGAAGTCAACTTTGACTTCCACATATGTGATCTTACAGCAATCGACCACTTATGTATATGCACATTTATAGAAGGAATATTCCATATATGCACATTTATAGAAGAGTCTATCTTCTCTAAATGCACATATATAGAAGTGCAAATATACGAAAGTGCAAATTTACAGAAGTCGCCTTAGGTAAATGAACATATACAAAAGTGGTCGGCTTCCATAAACACACGTATACAAAAGCACACTTATATCCTCATATACAAAAATATCTTCCATATATGCACATAGACAAAAGTGAACATATATGTAATCCAACTTCTGCATTTATGCATATACATAAGCACTTCCATATATGCACATTTATGGAAAGCATCTACTTCCATATATGCCAATATATGAAATTCGGCTTCCCTATAAACGCATATATTTCTTATATTTCGTATATGTGCACTTTTTAATATGTGCATTTGCGAAAGTTGGATTCCGTGTATGCGTACTTCCATATATGCACATTTACAGATCCCAGCTTTTGTAAATTCACATATTAGGAAGAGTCATTTTCTAAATGCGCATATACGGAAGCCATCTTTCATATATGCACACTTCCATATATGTGCATATATGGAAGCCATATTTCGTAAATGCGCATATATGGAATCCTCCTTCTATATATGTGCACTTCCATAAATGCACATATACAAAAGTTGGCATACATATATGCACGATTTCATAAATGCACATATATGCAATCCTCCTTCTATAAATGCAAATATACAGAAGCATGATTTCGTATATGCACATATACAAAAAACGACTTCCATTTATATGCATTTATAGAATTTGGCTTCCATATATACACACTTTTATATATGTGTATTTATGAAAGTTATGAATCCATATATATGCATTTATGGAAATCGACCACTTTTGTATATGCAAATTTACCAAAGTTGTTTTTTGTAAATGTACACTTCCATCTATGTGCATATATGGAATTTGGGTTCTATATATGTGTGCTTTTGTATATGATCATTTACAAAACATCACTTTCTTTAAATGCACATATACAAAAGTTGGCTTCTGTATACGCACATATACAGAAGCACACATTTACAAAAGTCACCTTCCATAAATGCACATATTTGGAAGTGTAAGGCTTCCATAAATGCACATATACAAAAGCAGTTTCATAAATGCATATATACAAAAGCATGCATATACAAAATCCAACTTCCATAAATATGCATATATGAAATTTGGTTTCCACATATGTGCACATACGGAAGAGCGTTTCCCTATAAGTGCATTTATGAAGGATCACATATACAGAAAGCCACTTCCATATACATGTGCATTTATAGAAGCGTCCATATACATAATATGACTTCCATATATGTTCATATACGGAAGTTGGATTCCATATATATGCATTTGTGGAAGGGAACTTCCTTATATGCACTTTTATGAAAGTCTCATTCCATAAATGTGCATATACAGAAGCACGCATATACAGAAGCCAACTTTTGAAAGTGTGCATATATGAATGTTGGAATAAATAAAAGTGGGCTTCTTTATATGCATCGGATTCCATATATGTGCCTATATGGAAGTTGACTTCCATAAATGTTCATATAAGGAAGTGGCCACCTTTCGTATATGCGCACGCGCATATACAAAATTGGTTGTCTTGTGTAAATCCACATATATAGAAGTTCTTATGTATATGAATATATATGGAAGTCGACTTTTGTATGTGAACGTTTTTGTATATGAAAATATACATAAGTGGATTTCATATATGTGTATATATATGCATGATTCCATATATGCACATATAAAACCACCAAAATACACTAAAATCCACAAGAACCTCCAAAAAACAACCATGGAAAAAACCAAAGAACCAAACTCAAATGTTGTATGGAACATCAATGTTCACTTCACCAAAATCCAAAATACCAACAAAAAAATGACCCAGAACCAACCCAATTTGAAATATCCTATGGGGCACACCACTATTTATTTCACTACAAACTCAAATACCAAAAAAAGGAGTGAATAAAAATCACAAGGGAACCAAAGAGTTCAAACTCAATATTCACTACCTTGCAAACATTAATTTCAACCACTGCACTACAAACAAAAATGTTGAATAACAACCACCACTACCAAATGTGAAAACATGCCAACCACATAACAAACCACAAGATAATGCAAATTCCTTTCATTGTACACCAACATTCACTACGATGAACAACATAAATGAAAAAAAGGTTCAATAACAACCACCATTGACAAACATTAAACAAATGTATATCATGTATTTACTACACTATAGAGAAGTTAACACAAAGAATGGAATACATAACAAAAAATTAAATGCAGTATAACCTCAACCAACAACCACCTCCTCCCATACATTCTAGGAGGATAACATCACCCTAATATCAATCAATAACAAGGCATATAATTTTTTTTTCAAAATTACATTTTATACTGAATTTCTCAAACTATATCACTTTAAATTCCACTGCATTGAATGAAGCATTGTTAGTCAACAACTACTCAAAGAAAAGAATTGTATGTTCCCCCCACTATTAATATATAGTGAAATCGAGGGTATTATTTAATATCCCACAAACACATGTGCTATGTGACATGTTCATAGAGTGAAACTGTGAGGGCATGCACCAAAAGGGAATTGATGCAGGAGCATCATTAGAGAGAACGTGGAGCAGGGCCACTCAACGCTTGAGAATATTTTTGGAATCTCAACGCTGGTAGTTACGACGAATATTTTGAAGCATGCCTGAACTCAACACCGGGAGATATTTTGAAGCACGCCTGAACTCAATGCTGAAAAATATTTTGAAGCACGCTTGAACGATTGCGAGAGAAGTGGGAGTTTTCACTCCTGCTCTAGAATGCGAATGGACTAAGATAGTCGTTAGGCTAGGTTTTGGAGTAGACAAGTAGTCAGGGGGAACCCTAAGAACCCTCTGAGATAAATAGAGGTTTTGTATGCCCAAATGAGGCTAGATTCAAGTTAGTAGGAGATTTTTGAGTTTCTAGTTGTTGTTTGATTATAGCTGTAACCATTTTTATTTTTGAATGAATACAATAGAGGAAAATTGATCTAATGTGTGTGGATGTTGTTATTGCTTGCAAATTTCCTATTGTTGTTGTTTCTATAAATTAATGTATGGAACTGTGAATGTTAGGATAAGTTTCAATTGTTTCTCTTCTATTGAAATCGGTGCAAGGTGTGCACACAGAACGCAAGGAGTGCATTGATGAGATCTGTTTTAGTTTTGAAGCTCAGAAGAGATAGCATGAAAATTTTCCCTTTGCAAGGAGTGCAAAGTGATTGTTGGAAGGAGTGCACGGACGTCTGAAAGAATTCAAACCTTCCGTAATAACCGGTTGCAATGTGTGCACCAAGAATAAGGAGAACGCCAGGAGGGCGAGAGGAATTTCTCTTCGAGAAATCCTTCAGATCTGAGTTATCAAAATCCATGAAACGTAAGGAGTGCACAAGAATTCGAAGTCTTCACAAGGCCAAGCTCAGAAGAGATAGCACTTTTCATAAGTGTTAACGAGATCCAAGAGTCAGACTCGTAGGAGGAGCAAAGGTCGAAAAACTTTGAAGTCTTAGAAAATCTTCTAAGTCGGAAGAAATTTGAAGCTTAGGAGGAGGAGCGATAGTGGTTGTTGGATCACAGTGCAAAGGATCAACAACCATCTGATTCAAGACAATGTGCACGGGATTTAACACTTCGCACACAGCAAGAGAGAGAACCCATCAAGGTTTGAGACTTGAAACTTCCAAAGTCTGGAGTCCCAGATTTTCAAAGTGAAATCTCAGTCGTTCAATCATCTGAGGCGGACTTGAGCCATCAGATCGTATGAAGTGAACATCAGGCATTGGATCAATCAAGCGAATCTGAGCCCTCAGATATCATGATCTTGGAAGGAAGCAAGTTTAACTTGAGATCCTCAAAGCACGAAGAGTCGGAGAGCCTAAGCAAAGCTAGATCATTAGATCCATAGGGGTACGTGTCGGTGGGTCGCGAGATATAGAGGAAGGCAAAGGCGAGGCATTGAAAAACCCGAAGCCCGAAGAGTCTAGGGTCTTTGATCTGTCAGTGAACACTTGTCAGCAGATCGTGAGCTCCGAAAAATTTGTCATGGTATTTTCAGTTTGAGAACTGATATTGTCGAAGTCTGAAACCTAAAGGAGATCTCGATCATTGATCAAGAAGAGTGTCTCAGGACCATTGATCTGAGTTGAAAGGTAAAACACCCGAAGTGAAGGCAGGACAATTGCTTTAACAGGACAGGTGTCCGCAGATCATCAGCTCCGGGAAATTGGAGTATGGAAGAAATAAGGGTTGACATTTCAAAACCCCGAAGTCCGGAGACCTGCAAAGATCACAATCATTGATTGAAGGGGACAAGTGTCAACAGATCTTCCACTTCGGAATATTTCTCTGCAAAGGAAGCCAAGGTTTGAGATTTAAGAATTTCAAAGTCCGAAATTCTGATTCGACCACAACCGTCGATCGGGGAGAGGGATATCCAGACCATTGATTCCAAGGAATAGATCTTAGTTGTCCGTCTGGAAGCACCATCAATATCATGAGATCGATGTTCATCGCACATTGCGGGGACATGAGTTGTGCAAACTTTAAAAAGTCAAGGGTGGGCCGCAATCCATACTGTGGTTTCCCCAGGAAGACACATGGAGGCTCGAGGATAATTGCAGGCCCAAAATTAGTTTGACTTCAAACCACTTGTGTTCGCGCCCGCAATCGCGTGCTCATCGCCCAAGGTCACATCAGAGGAGGGGTCGAGAAAAAAGACGCTAACGCCTGATACTCTGATATTTTCACAGAGCACGAAAGGGAAGGTCGCAAGTGTCGTGAATACTGCATAGGGAGCCGAGAGGACTAGTGTTTAATACAGAATGAGGCCAATAAAATTTCAAAGAGTCACCCGACTCCAGAATCGAAGATCCTGACCAGGAGGTCGCACAACCCTTAGGAGAGAAGGGGGTTTGCACCAGGAACCTTACCTAAATCACTAAAGAGATGTAACAAGAAACACTAAGAAAATCCTCTGGAATGAGGTCATGCAGGGTTTGCATCTAAACAAGATCCAAGTGGGAGGAATTCTCCAAAAACTATCTAGATATGAAGAAGTAGTGTATGTGGGGTGGTGCATACCCCCTCCTCTCTAAGGGTTGTGCGACCTCCAAGTCTAGGATCTTCTCAAGACTAAATCGAAACAGTCTTCGATTCCCTGCTGGAACCTCTAAGAAATTAATCCACAGGTCTCTATGAAACTTTTCGCCCGCGTGAACAAGCGCTAAGTGAAAGCCTTTTTCCACATGACCATGCCTTGTGACAACACGCTTATTCGCAAAGGTGCGTCATGATTTCGCATATCAGCTATATGAGTCAATCGAATCTTTCTCCTTCAAACTTTTGAGTCCTGAAATTCTGACAAGGGCCTAGCGCATGCTAGCTCCTCCCTTCTCCTTCACCCATATGACCCTTTACTATGACATGGGGCCAATCCTTCTGAGCGCGTTGGGATTTTGTGTATTAGGAACTCCAGATGTGATTCACCTCCATTCTCCTGATCCTCTGATACCTGAAATTATAAAATATTTGGATCAGATCAATGGTCCACACTGGATCTCCAGCCAACAGTTGTGATTATGTCGCAATTTCACATTTCGCAAATCTTCATGACTCTTACCTCCAACTTCCTGATTTATGAATTAGCGAAATGTTGACCTGTCACCATGTGTCCTCTTTCAATGGACGGTCCTGGTGATTTCAGGATTTCACGTTTCACGAATTTCACTCTGCTTCTTCCAAATCTTTTGGTTTCGCAAAATTCTGATGACTCCTCGCGACTAACCAGTGCGCTACTTCTCCAAGATCTAACGGATTTAAAGATTTCGATTCTTCCTGAATGGATTTGGACCCTCGATCTTATGCACTCTTCAAAATTATTTTCTAAAGGATTTCTCCCGCTCAATCCTCCGTACTTGTTTTTTCTTCGAACTTCAGTTTTCTACACTTCACCTTTGAACGCTTCAACTCTTCAAAACTTAGAAACTTTTCTAATTGTTTCCTCTCGAAACTTAAAACCACTACTCCTCATGAGCTTCTGGTAAATGAAATTTAGATCTCGTCCCTTGCACACACTTTCACTCTGTGTGCAGCTTCGCACTATCTCTCCTGAGCTTCTCGACCTTTCTCCGTCTCTAAGGGGCTCAGCCCTTCTGTGTCTTCCTTAGAAGAATTCTAGTGCTTCTCCTGGCACTCTTCTGCGCTCAACCTCCTGAGATTATGAACTTGAAACAAGTTCTCTCTACGTGAACTCCTTGCACTTTGACTGGCCTTCAACTAGCTATCTTCAACACTTCGTCCGAGTGTTGGCCTGGTGCACTCGTTGCACAGTTCTTCCTCCAAAGTATTCAATAACTTTGTAAGTGTCTTCTCCTCTGAAACTTCTCTTTTTCTCTGAACTCAAAATAGATTTCTTTTGTGCACTCCTTGCACTCGCTAAATTCCCACCTGATAGAGATTTACAGAGTTCTCAATGACTTTGTCTCTCTGTGCTTCTCTACACAACTTTTCCTCTAATTTATTTGGCAACCTTGAGGCTCCTCTCTTGAGTTTGTAACTCTTCTGGTGTGTCTTCCTGGCACGTTCTTCCTGAAATCAAACTTTAACACAAACTTGTTTCTATACGCACTCCTTGTACTCAATATGCACACTCTACATACAGAATTTCCCCACTATCTCTTCTGAGCTTTAAGTGGAAAAAGACTTCTTCATACGCACTCCTTGTGCTTTGCATGCACTCCTTGAATAATCTTACGGAAGAGAAACAATTCACTATGAACATCATACATTTACATAATATATATTAACAGTCAAACAGTATCAACATTGTACAATTTAATCAATTTTCTTTGTTCTATTCATTTCAAAGAAAAAAACATCATTACAGTCGCTATCTCCTATAGACACAAATTGAAAAAACTTGTCTAAGGACTTGAAGCTTCCTCGATCTTCTTCCTCCTATCTAAAAATCTATTACATTATGTTCAAGCGGTTACCTACTCAATTAATGCAACCTAATGAATAATCAGGGCATTTATCCTACACCTGCAATACATTATAGTTGTGTAAAGGATTTACAATTTGTTCCGTCCTTTCAAACAGTGGCCCGACTTTACATACAGTTAATAAATTAACGAGAAAATCCAAAAGATCTTCACACTACTACCAAGCTGATTAAGGTCGGTTTGGTTCTTTAAAAGTGTTGAGGTGTCAATTTCACTTCCACGTTCGCCTTTATTTTGATGTGATAATGATGCTCCTGCATCATGGGGTCATAGGGCAGCCTAAAAATCCAACGTTATAAGAATGCACACCTAAATGATAAGCTTTGATACCAATTGATGAAGTTATCTACCAAATATTATAAAAAAGTTTGGAACTTTAAAGTAGAACTAAAAGAGACAGAATATATGAAAATTGATGTCTACCTTTATTTGTACGGCCAAAGGACTTTTATAATTCTATGGTGGGTTCACTTAAACTAACTATCTAACTGAAATATGAAATAAACTAAATGTGTGTAGCTCGAAGGATGAAAGAAAATAGCAGCATATGTGCGCAACTCATAATCTAAACAAAAACTAAATAAATTGCATTTGCACACAAATCAAAGGTTGAATGATGTAATTAACTATCTCTACATGTTGCTGGAAAACTGGAAGGTACCCTTGAGGGAGGTGCATTTCTGGTGAGGAATCCTTCTTTGGAGGTATACCCTAATGTTCCACACTAGAAAAATAACACAATGATAAGATCAATCTCATCTTGTGGCCCTTGTTGAAAGAAAAATTCCATAGGATGACCATTAGGAGCTTTTCTCTTATTTGTTAGTTGAAATTCAATCGCACTCCCACTTAAGTTGGATGGATTCCTCAAGAATGAAAGACGATCATCAGATCTATTTGAGATACTTGTTGTTTCCACTTTCCCCAAGACAATAGAATCCTCTCTTTCCATACTACTTTGTTAGTTTAGAGTCATCTATTAACATGCTCTAATTTCACTCTCCTTAAGGCCCAATAAACCGCCCTTAACTTAGTAGTTGGTGTCATCATGGTAGAATCTACATGTTCAAATATAATTTCCTTCCTTAACAAGCTTTATCTCAGGATCTTGTTAACTTAATACAAATCTCCACATTGGGTATTTGCTTCCTTGAGCTTTCTTTCTTGTTGTAGCAAGGATATTTGCAGTAATGGAAGCTCCACTTATACCACAGAATATAAACAACAATATATGTATTTGCAGTAATGGAAGCTCCACTTATACCACAGAATAGAAACAACAATATATGAGTTTGGATAAAGGGGCAATACCAAGACAAATAATTTTTCCTTTCATTTGACCTTGATCAACATCCTTGATGATTGAGCCATGATTTCTATCACATAAATGACACAAACACTTGTGTGGTAGAAATGAAAAAACAATATATGAGTTTGGATAAAAGGGCAATACCAAGACAAATAATTTTTCCTTTCATTTGATCTTGATCAACATCCTTGATGATTGAGCCATAATTTCTATCACATAAATGACACAAACACTTGTGTGGTAGAAATGAAACAACAATATATGAGTTTGGATAAAGGGACAATACCAAGACAAATAATTTTTCCTTTCATTTGACCTTATCAACATCCTTGATGATTGAGCCATGATTTCTATCACATAAATGACACAAACACTTGTGTGGTAGAAATGACAAACTCTGTATCTTATGATCCTTTCAAATCTCATAAAATCCCTTCAAAAATCGTATTTCTAATTAACACATGTAGTCAAAGCGATTTCTTGCTATCTAGAGTGATTGAAATGAGGGAAAACATTTTTATGTGTTTCAACTCCCCACTAGCCCCATCCCATTTTTGTGCCCATTATATCCAACATGCAAAGGAATCATTACTAACCCATGTTGGACATGTGTCTTGTGACATAATGCCCTAACATATCCTATTTGTCATCATGTTGTGACATAATGCCCTAACATATCCTATTTGTCATCATGTCAAATAAATGGACATGAGGCATAGGGACCTAGCGTGTCAAATTACATAAGTGAAGAATAGTATAAATTTATCTTAATTCTTTGTAAAGTTTGAACCAAATATTTAAAATAAATTAACACATAATATAGAAATTAAAAATATTTTTATAGTTATTTTTGTTAATAACATCATGCAAGTTATACATAAAACACGAGTGGTCGGCATAAAAGCCTTCAAACTTAAGACCTTGAACCCTTAAATAAATAATCGACATGCAAGTAGCATACCGGGTATGCCCACCATGGAAGCCGCATCGAGCATAGAATTCGAATGAATGGTTTTCTCTTAAATTTCCATGCGTAAAATCAAACAGATCAACGATATTGATCGATATTTATTATTGGAAATATCACCCCGTTAAATCATCTTCTTTTTTTGTTGTTTTAGAAAGAATGAGGATAAATCTCTAAATGTTTTCTAATTAAATTTGATGAGCTCTCCTAAGTGGGGGTGCGATCACCGTAGAAGTCGCATCGATCTTAGAATTATTTAAAAAAAAAAAGGCTTCTCCTGCATTAAATTCTCATGTGTAGGCATAAGCGACATGCAATTAGCGTACTTGGTGTTTTATCTGATGTAATATAAACGTGTTACGTTTTAAACTATTTTTGACATAATCTAAACGTTTTGTGTTTTGTTTTTTTTAATGGGGGGGGGGGATATTTTTTTGGTTAATTTTGTTTGAAATTCAGTTACAAATTGGTGGAATTACAGAATTTAGTTGTTAAATCAGCATAATCTGAGTGGATTCAAGATCCATATTGGATTCTTTTATACAATTGATTATTTTTTAGGAAAAGAGGCTTGGACTTGGTCAACAGTTTGAGTTTGTTTTTGTATTGAAATGAGACATTAAACCTTTGGGTATCCTTGATATGGTAATAAAGTTGGTGATCATATTGTTTTCATAGCTAAGAGCACCATGGGAATTAGTGCATGAGGGATAGGGAGGGAGACAGAGGAAACCAACCATATGTGTGAGGGGGGATAAGGATTTCTATTACATTATTTGATAGGGGTGTGAGAAAGGAAGACAATGGATGGGTTATGGTGAATTCGAGCCATGGGAATTGAGAATGGAAACAAAAGAGTGATTTATGGCTAGGGAAGGAGAGGTCAGAGGAGGGTTAATATTTTAGATGTTCAGGAGGAAGGGCGGTGTAAATGGAGAAGATAGTTTGGTGTCTAAGTACAACAGAGAGAGAATGACATTTATGCAAGTTCATAGATTGAATTGTAGGATTATGAGGAAGAAGTTTTACAAAAGAGGTGAGTTCATATACCATCTTCTTTAATTAGATTTTGTGTTGTGGCAGATATTATATAATGCATTAAGCTAGCATTGATATTTAATTAAACTTCCTTCAAGGGGGGATACATTGCATTCAATGATGTCTTGAAAATGCCATATGGATAATGTTATGGTACAACATTTATTAACTAGAATACGAGGGTTGAAGTTCTTATTGTACCCAACAGAGGTGATAAGGAGAGGGATGTGGTTTTCCAGGGAGCGGAAGATAGATTACAAAGTCTTGGATATGCAATATTTTTTTGTTGCCATTGTCTATGATGATTGTAGCTAGTTTTTCTTGCACTTGACACTTGTGAGTGAAAACAAAATCTATATAATGTGAAGAATTCCCTTTATCCAATAAGAGTAAGGAAGGGTTTCCCCCAGTAGGGTTGGGGAGAGAAACTATTTTTGGTGAAGAAGAGGGTTCAAGAGATGGATATTAATTGATAAAATCATGGGCATTTTCAAAGTGATCTAGCAATTGTTGATCATTGTTATGGATTTGGGGTGGATTGGTGTTGTAAGGCACAACAATTAGAAGCATTATGATAGTTCAATTTGTGGCAATGAAACAAGCAAGGAGGTTGAGAAGATGCACTAGGGATAAGGTTAGGGTTCAGGTTAGGTTTACCATTATGGTTCCAGAGGATTATGACATTTTATTATTGAGAGGAGGACTGATCTAGATTATTTTCGAAACGAAGTGAAAGTAGATATATTCCAATGAAAATTGCCAGAAACAGAGAAATACAACAATACTTGATTTCTATTAATGAAAGAATTGTAAAGAGACTATAAAAATACATAGTGCAAGACTCGCTAGAATGGTGGCATCTTTATCTCTGAGAAGAGATGTGATAGCTACGTTCATTCGCAAGAATATGATTACAATGAGGCTCTGAAGGCATTTTTATGATAAACATGAATTTCAAAACCCTAGACATCCAAAATCCTAACCCTAGGAGATTAAACGCCAAAAGTCATGTGGGCCCAATTTGGGTAATTTAGTACATTAACTTCCCAAGGTCGTAAATTTTGCATACGATCTCAGTTTTAGGCGCATGATAGCCCGTTGGAAAGGTATTTTCGATAAATACACATTATTCCATTAAAGTTTGACTATGTTTACATTTTGGCTATGGAACGCCAAAAAACAAATTGTTTAGGGCCCCAAAACGACCCTGGAAGTACAAAAAGATGCGCTGGCATAAAAACATATAAAATAAGCCAGTTGGATTAGGTGGGAGGCCACTAGTATCGACCTAGAAAATGTGTAGGGATTCAAGCAACCCCAAAATTGTAGAACCCACAATTACAGATAAGTACAGACGAACGTGTTGAACTAAAAACTGAGAAGAAGAGCCAGTTGGAATAGGTGGTTAGCCATGAATATCCACCTGGATCAAGGAAAAAATGGAAGAGAATGAGCAGTAGGGAGATGATGATTTTTTACAAGTTCACATTCAATTGTGAGAACCTAAACCAGGTAGATATCAGTGGCCACCCACCTATTCCACTAGCTCGAAATACAATTTTCCACCTTGGCAGTTTTTTCCTAGTTTTTCGAGTGCTAAGCTTTCGGGGTCGTTTTGAGGCCCTAAATAATATTTTTTGGGCACAACACAATCACGTTGTAGGATTTAGCTGCATTGTGACAACAACATGGTATTCCTCAGATAGTTCTTTCCAACGAGCTAGCGTGTGCCTAAAACGAAGATCGTATGCAAAAGTTACGACCCTGAGAAGTTGATGTACCAACTTACCCTATCGGGGCCCATGTGAATTTTGACACTTCATCTCCTAGGTTTTGGTTTTTGGATGTTTAGGGTTTTATCATTTATGATTTAAAGGCCTTTGGAGCCTCATTGTAATCATCTTCTTGTGAATGAGCGTAGTCGTCACATCTCTTCTGAGAGATAAACTACCAGCATTCTAGCGAGTTCACTCACTCTGTATTTTTACAGTTTATGTACAATTCTTTCATTAATAAAAATTGTGCATTATTGTGTCTCTGTGCTTATTTTAATATCTCTATATATTCATTGTTATATCTCCACCTTCATTTTGTTCTCAAAATAATCTTGATCAGTGGTATCAGAGCAAGTTGCTCATTGTCATTTCTTAGTGCATGTTCCTGACGAGGTCAGGGTATAGTGAGTTTACCCTCTTCACAATCCGATCAGAAGGTGAAAAGAAGGACATTTCAACCATTTTATCCTCGACCCAAGACCTTTCTATGCAACAAAATCCGATCAACAAGATTTTATAAGAGAACAACGATATTCTTACTACACCTATGAGGGTGCCTACACACTTCCTAGTCAAGCAAAGTTATAACAGAGCCCTTCATACTCTTCATGCTACATCTTCTCCAATAGATTCCTCCCACACTCAGGAATATCATGCATCTATATTGGATGAATGGATCCAACCCCTCTAGCAACAAGCTAATTCCAAGTACAAGCACAACAATGTCTTTCGCAAGGAAAACAACTCTCAAAGGTTCAGATTCAAAAAAATATTCCCTCAGAACATGACATAATGGAGACCATTGCTTCCTAAAGGGGGATGAATGATCTAGGTGGATATCGGTGTCCATCCACCTATTCTACTAGATTGAAATATCATTTTCCACCTTGGCAATTTTTTCCTAGTTTTTTGGGTCCTAAACTTTCGTGGTCATTTTGAGGCCCTAAACAACATTTTTTTGGGCACAACACAATCACACCATGGGATTTTGTCAAAGTGTGATGGAAACATGTGTATTCCTTGAACATTTCTTTCCAATGAGCTATCGTGTGCCTAAAACATAGATCGAATGCAAAAGTTATGACCTCGGGAAGTTGATGTATCAACTTACCCTATCGAGGCCCACATGACTTTTGGCGCTTCATCTCCTAGGGTTAGGTTTTTGGATGTTTAGGGTTTTCTCATTTATGATTTATATTAGAAGGCCTTTGGAGTCTCATTGTAATCATCTTCTTGTGAATCAGTGTAGTTGTCACATCTCTTCTCAGAGATAAGCTACCACCATTCTAGTGAGTTCACTCACTCTATATTTTTACAGTTTCTGTACAATTCTGTCATTAATAAAAAAATGTGCATTACTCTAGCTTTGTTTTTATTGCAATATCTTTGTATATTTTATTTTTATATCTTTTCCTTCATTTTGTTCTCAAAATACTCTGGATCATAGCCTAAAGGAGGGATTTATCTAAAGAGTTTCTCTCAAATATTTTTTCTTCATTCTAAAAAGGCACTAACAAACCAGAATTAAATTTAAGAATGAGTATCTCTTTATATCTATGATCTAGTGTTGTATTTGAAGCTAGGTGAAAATATCAATGTATCATCGGATGCTTTTTCCCGGGGCTCGTTGTGGCTGCAACCATCTATACATCAAGTTCTAAAGGTAACCATGAGGGTAAAAAAACTATCTTGTGGCAAGGTAGAATGTGTATCATGTGGGGATGTACCTGGAATTAGAGCTAGCTATTGTGTCTTCATTGGGTTTAGTGCAAATCTCCATAGCTTCAATGTGATATTTATACCATGCTTGTGCCACACATTCTAAGTGGTTACATGCAAGAAGAATTTTTTTCTCTTCATTCATCTTTGGACAAGTACTGAAATATGCAGTTATGCTACATATCCATGAGCCTAACAGTTGAACGTGCATTTTCCCTCCAAATTTCAATAACCAAATATGGGTATCCAACTGGAAATTATAGGTGGGAACCTTAAACTGGAAACTTAGGGATTCTATGAAACTCTATCCAAATCCTGAACAATGTTGGAGATAGGAGTTTCTCTTCATCTAAATACATTTCCATGCATTAAGTCATTTTTTTTAAGATAGGGTCCTAGAAATCCAACACACTACTAGAAGAGTGGGTGTGGAGTGGGAGGGAAACCTCTAGTAGCTCAAACACTACTTGGAAATATGATTGTTGGGTTTTATTTAGTGGCTATATTTATTGATCTTGAAACAAAAAGAATCCCTAGGAAAAATACATCTAGGGTTTGAACTACACAAGGATCTAGGTGGGACGACATGCATGGGTCTTCAACTTGTTGACCAATATCTTATCATATTCAATCATAAAAGGGGTTTTAAAATTGTGTAAATAAAATCAATATATTGTAGGTATGGGGGGTGGGGAGGGGATGTGTGGTAAGGGGGGTTTATATGTATTGGGTGATATTATATTTAGTAAAAATAGGGGATACCTTGTAAAAATAAGGGTTTTTTATTGGAAAAATATATTGGGAGGGGGGTTTCAACAAAATGGTTTTGGGAGTTATTTATTATTATCTAAAGAAATTAGGGGCATTATTTAATATCCCACGAACAAATGTTCTATGTCACAGAATCATAGAGTGAATACCGTGAGAACATGCTCCAAAATGGAACCAAATCTTAAGCACTAAAGAGATGCAACAAAAAACACTAAGAAAAGCCCTAGGAATGAGATCTTGTAGGGTTTGCATCTAAACACGATCTAGGTGGGAGGCATTCTCCAAAAAAGAACTATATATGAAGTAGTGTGTGGGGGGGGGGGGGGGGGGGNGGCATAAAATACCCAACACTAGAAGAATGCACACCTAAATCATAGGCTTTGATATCAATTGATGAAGCTATCTACCAAATCTTCTAATAAAGCTCGGAAATTCAGAAAATAAAACTAAAAAACAATGATTATATCATGATAAATTCCTAGCTTTATTCATATGGTCAAAGGCCTTTTATACTTCTACAATGGGTTCACTGAAACTAAACATCTAACTGAAATAAATAATAAACTAAATGCATGTAGATCGAAGGATGAAAGAAAATATCAATAGAGGCATATGCATGCAACTCAAAGGCTAAAAGAAAAGATAAATAAATTGCATATGCATTCAACTTGTGTGGAAATATTGTAACTGCAAAGAGTATTCTATTTATTATTGATTTATTATTCATTAGATCAATCCCCTTTTGTGGATTGATCATGGCGGGCATTGTAATCGACCAAATCCCCTTTTGTGGATTGGTCAAACCCTAAATATATTATGCAAATTGAGAATTCTCACCCCAGGCTAATTAAAGTGTTTTTAACCACTAAGAAGACAAGTCGGCCCTGCCCACTAAAGAGACACCTTTCCATCACTTGCCAATTTTTATAAATAAAGGAATCCAGAGCCTCATTATCTCACTCACTCATTCGCTCACTCAGTGCACAAGTTTGGTAGATGCAGTAGGGAGAAGAAGGAAGAAAGAGGTCCATTGCTCAGAGGAGGATATTCTCTAGTGTTTGGTTCATTGTCTTGGCATTGTATTGGCTATCTATATTAAGGAATTTTTTGTTGGGTTTTCTCCCCCATGAGGGTTTCCTAGGAAAAATGTTGTGTATCTTTTGACCGTGTTTCTCTCAATGATCCTATCTATGATATGATTATCTAGTAAATTGAAAAGAAACCTAATAATATCTTAAACCTTAACATGGTATCATAGATAAACTAAAGAGATCATCTTTCACTGGATACAGAAAAATGTCACTGTTGTCGTACAAGAAAATTAGGGCTTTTTGTTGAAGAGAAATGTCAGCTTAAAAATCATCTCGACAAGTGCGCCCTAGCCTATGGAACTCTTTGGCACCTTCAACACACTTTTTCAGTGGATAGAGCTCCTGGAAAGTGAAACTCTAGTTTTCACTGGTACAAGAAAACCAGAAAACCAGAAGTACCAGAAAACCAAGAAACTAGAACCAGTACCAGAAGTACTAGTCCAAAATTCTGTTGGTCAAGTTTGAAGGGGAAAAAATTGGATTTTCTGAAATTTAACTACACCAGGCTACTCGCCTCAGCCAAGCACATCTCCTGGTAAGTTCAAAATTAAATTCTGAGCATTTCCAATTTTTGGTCATTTTCCTAGCTCCATGTAAAGATGTCTCCAAGCACTAAGCTTGTTGACAAGCTAGAAAGTGTGGAAAACTTCCGTACATCGAAGTATAGGATTGCACTCATTCTTGAAGAGAATGACCTAGCAAGATTCATT
This sequence comes from Picea engelmannii, assembly GCA_009831015.1. Taxonomy (NCBI): domain Eukaryota; kingdom Viridiplantae; phylum Streptophyta; class Pinopsida; order Pinales; family Pinaceae; genus Picea; species Picea engelmannii. Next base: position 80,237 of record ML782007.1, on the reverse strand, counting down.
AAAGAATATGTACTAGAACCTATCGATGCTGCAGCTAAAGCAAAACACCAAAAGGACACAGTTAGGGCCAAAAGAATCATTGCAAATTCTATTAAAGATCACTTGATTCCTCAAGTGGCTTCAAAGAAGAATCCAAAATAAATGTTTGATGCCCTAACCAGATTATATGAAGGAAAGAACATCAATTAGAAGATGAATCGAAGAACTCAACTCAAAAGTACAAGGATGCAGAAAGGAGAAACAATTCAGGAATATTTCTCTAGAATATCACAATTCAAAGAACATATAGAAGCAATTGGTGATACTTTAGATGAAGACGGACTTATAATGACATCCTTTAATGGTCTCACAAGACCTTGGAATGCATTAATCCAACCTATTTGTGCCAGAAAGGAGAAATTAAACTTTGTCAGTCTTTGGGAAGAATATGTTCAAGAAGAAGCAAGAGTAGCTAACCGAGAAGCATTACTATCAAGAGATGAATATCAAGCCCTCGATACTCATACTAAAGGAGGAAGAAAGAGGTCTTACTTCCAGAAAGAAACTCATAAGGAGTCTCACCCCCAAAACAAATTCATACATAAAGAATATCACCCTCCAAGGAGATTTCAGAAGTTTCAGAATGGTCAAAAAACAGAAAAAAATTTCTCATCCTACCAATGTTACCATTGTGACAAGATGTGACATAGTGCTAATAATTTTCCATCTAGACAAGAAGAATACAAGAAGAGAAACAGGAGGCACCATGCCCATACAGTTGAATATGAAGAGCCACCCACAGAGATGATAAAAGAATAGATTGAAGACTATGTCTTAATCTCTGCTCTCTAGGGATCAATGTCACTTGGTGAGGACACTTGGCTCATAGACAATGGTGCTTCCAAGCACATGACAGATCAAAGAGACATTCTCTCTTGCCTTACGAAAAAGAAGTTTCCCCAGAAAGTTACACTTGGAGATGATTATCAATACCCTATCAAAGGAGTAGGAGAATCAAATTACAAACTTGATTCAACGATCCCAATGAAGATGAAGGATATAATATATGTACTAGGTTTGACAAAGAAATTACTTTCTATCTCAGCTTCAGAGAAGAAAGGCTTCAAAGTTTGCTTCATATATGGAGAAGGTCTTATGTGGCCCAAAGGAAATACATGTATAAGATAAAGGGTCACTCAGAAGCATCCTTGACCCATTCCACTGAGAATACATGTGAAATTTGGCATAGAATACTAGCTCACATCAACTACAAGGCATTTCCATATGTAAGCAAGGCAGTCATATATCTACTAGAATTCAAGTTTGACCATGAAGGTGTGTGCAACAGATGTGCACAAGGAAAGAACATCAAGAACCCTTTCCCGAAGACATATAATAAATAAGAAGGAGCCCTATAGCTCATTCACTCAGATGTATGTCGCCCAATGCCATCAACCTCCATCAGTGGGTGTGTATACTATGTGTCTTTTATTGATGACTATTCTCACAAAACCTGGGTTTACTTTTTGAAATCAAAAGATGAAGTGTTCAATAAATTCAAGGAATTCAAAGCCTTGATAGAAAATCTCTCTGAAAGAAAGATCAGGATACTCAGGTCAGATAATGGAGGAGAATACACCTCAAAAGAGTTTGCAAACTTTTGCAAAGATGTCGGGATCAAGAGGGAGATCACCACTCCCTACAATCCTCAACAAAATGGTGTAGCAGAAAGAAAGAACATAACTATAATGGAAATAGTGAACACTATGATCCATGATCAAGATCTTCCAATGCACTTATGGGTAGAAGCAACAAAAACAATAGTATATGTACAAAACAAATTGTCCCATAGTGCACTTGGGTTCAAGACCCCTGAATAGATGTTCTCCAGAAAGAAGCCAGAAGTAAGCCATCTCAAAATATTTGGTTGTCCAGTATTTGTACACATTTTGAAAGAGAAGAGAACCAAGTTGGACCCTTCAAGAAAGAAGCGAATATTTTTTGGATAATGTGAGGTCTCCAAGGCCTTCAGATTTTATATACCAGGTTACCATCATATTGAGATCATGATGGATGTAACCTTTGATGAAGATGCATCACAAAAGAAATCAAGAAGATGTCAGATAATAGAATCCCAAGAACCTCCCCATATGACATTCTCCCACAAGAGAAATCCATCTTAGGCAAGGGAACTTATTCAAGATGGAGAGAAGTGTGGTGCCCCCGAAGGAACCATGAGACAAGTCAAGAAACCCAAGCCATTCTCCAGTTATATGGATTTGATGTGTGATATATTAGAGAAGGAGCCTACTTTCTTTGAAGAAGATATTTAGAAGAAAGAATGGGCAGATGCCATGACATAAGAATACCAATCCATTATAAAGAATGATGTATGGGAAATAGTTCTTAGACCAAAGAGCAAGGATGTGGTATCTTCCAAATGGATTTTCAAAATAAAACATGTTGTTGATGGAAGTATTGAGAAATATAAATAAAGATTTGATGCTCGGGTAGCTAGATACACTTCAATCAGAACCATCATAGCTATTGCAACTAAGATGAAGTGGAAGTTACACCAGATGGATGTGAAAACAACTTTCTTGGATGATGTCATTAAAGAAGAAGTGTATATAGAAAAATATCAAGGATTTGAAGTTGAAAACAGGGAGACTCATGTCTGCAAGTTGAAGAAGGCTCTGTATGGATTGAAGCAAGCTCCTAGAGCTTGGTATGGAAGGATTAACAGTTTCCTGACGAGCTTGGGCTTTACCAAGAGTAAAGCTGATTCTAACCTTTACTTCAAGGTTATGAATGATGAGTCTGTAATATTTTTGTTGTATGTGGATGACTTATTCTTATCTGGAGAAGAAAATATCATCACCGAATGTAAGTATAATCTCACTGTAGAATTTGAGATTAAAGACCTTGGCCTAATGCACTATTTCTTAGGTCTTGAGGTTTGACAGAGCCTATAGAAGATCTTCCTTAACGAAGGGAAGTATGTAGTTGAAATACTAAAGAGATTTGATATGTTGGAGTGCAAATCCATGAAGACACCCATGGAAACAAAGTTGAATCTCCTGGTTGACACTTCGTTAGAATTGATTGATGCTACACTATGTAGATAGATCATTGGATCGTTGATGTATATGATGAACACCAGGCTAGATATATGTTTTTCTTTAAACACCTTGAGTCAATTTCTGGTAGATCCCAGACGTATTCACCTGGTTGCTGCAAAACATGTGATGAGGAACCTTAAGGGTGAATTAGATTGTGGTCTCAGTTATAATGGAGATCATGACTTTAGACTGAGTGGTTATAACGATTCAGATTGGGCTGGAAGTGTCTCTGATAGAAAGAGCACTTCAAGATGTTGTTTCATTCTGGGGTCATCCATGATCTAATGGCAGAGTAGGAATAAATCAAGAATTTCTCTCAGCATGGCAGAAGAAGAATACATTGTTGCATGTTCCGCCAGTTGTGAATACATATGGCTTCGGAAGTTGTTGACATGTCTATTCGATCTGGAGATGGAAGCAACCATGATCCTATGTGATAACCAGAGTTTCATAAAGATGACAAAGAACCATGTGTTCCATGACAAGTCAAAACATATAGAGATCCAATATCATTACATCTGTGATATGGTGCAGAGAGGAGCCATAAAGCTCCAATATGTTAGCACGGATGAACAGGTTGTAGATGTGTTGACCAAGCCTCTATCTCATGTAAATTTTGAGCACTTTCGAGATAATATTGGTATATTCCAAAAGGACCTCCCTCGAAATGGGGAGTAGTGTTGATGCTAGCCTAGTGCTGAATGTTTCCATCTTTACGTTGATGTTGTTGTGATGCCAGCCTAGTGTTGAAGATTTCCATCTTCGTGCTAATGTTGTTGTGATGCCAACATAGTGCTGAAGATTTCCAGGTTCATGTTGATGTTGTTGTGATTCTAGCCTCGTGCTGAAGATTTCCAGTTTCATGTTGATGTTGTTGAGATGCCAGCCTCGTGCTGAATATTGCCATCTTCGTGTTGATGTTGTTGAGATGCCAACTTCGTGCTAAGGATTTCCAGCCTAGTGTTGATGTTGATGATGCTCCAGCCTTCATTTTGTGATGTTGTTGTTGTTGTTGATGCTCCAGCCTTCATGTTGTGATGTTGATGTTGTTGATGATGCTTGAGCCTTCGTGTTGTGATGTTGTTGTTGATGATGATGCTCCAGCCTTCGTATTGTGATACCTTTGTTGTTGTTGTTGTATCAGCCTTGTGTTGTTATTGATGATGATGATGTATTAGTGTTATACTAATCCATGTTGATGTAGATGATGATGATGCCATTCCAACTCCATGTTGTGGATGATGATATTGATGATGAGAACAAATTATGATGATTTATGGATATGTCAGTCAGTGTTCCAGATGTTTTTGATGTTGCTGCCCTCTCTCTCTCCTGATGATGTTGTAGAATACCCTTCTTGTTAAGGGGGAGTGTTGAAATATTGTAACTGCAAAGAGTATTTTATTTATTATTGTGTTATTATTCATTAGATCAATCCCCTTTTGTGGATTGATCATGTCGGGCATTATAATTGACCAAATCCCCTTTTGTGGATTGGTCAAACCCTAAATATATTATGCAAATTGAGAAGCCACCCCGAGGATAATTAAAGTGGTTTTAACCACTAAGTAGACAAGTCGGCCCTGCCCAGTGAAGAGAAACATTTCTAGCACCTGCCAGTTTGTATAAATAAAGGAAGCAAGAGCCTCATTATCTCACTCACTCATTCGCTTACTTAGTGCGCAAGTTTGGTAGATGCAGTTGGGAGAAGAAGGAAGAAAGAGGCACATTTCTCAGTGGAGGATATTCTCTAGTGTTTGGTTTATTCTCTTGGCAGTCCCAATCAGGTATATCTGCCCCTTACCTCCCTCCTTGCTCTGACCATATATCAGGTAATACCTCTACCATAGATATCCCTTATGAGTTACCGAAGAGATATAAATAAATATGTTAAAGAAACAATTCGTGCTAGGCGGGGTGATCTAGGGATGGACATTGAAGTACCTCCCTGGTCTATCCTGCCTGGGTAGACGATCCTAACTGGGTCTTATTGGATATCTATATTAAGGAAGTGTTATCCCCGATATCTAGGGATAACTAGGAGATCATGTCTCAAGGCCCACATGGTCCTAGACATGGAGTACCGAGAGCGAGATTGACTTGAGCATGGCCTTGGAGGGCCCATCTCTCTTCTTCTTCGTCAGATTTGTCCTGTCAACAGTAGCAGTTTCCATCACCATCGACCTAGGCTTGCATCGGAGAGAACTCTTGCTCTATGAGGTAATTGGTCTGAGGTATCATGGTATGTGTCATATTTGATTGTTATAACCTTCTTATATATGCATTAGGTTCCTTTCATTTCTGATGACTGCTTGGATCTTACACTAATCCACTTGACCATTTTTGGGGTAATTGATTGGGTAGCTTAGCAAGATGATATTCATGGGTCTTGGTTAGCCACCAAAGGGGATTTGCAGAGCCATCATCCGCTCCCACCATCTTATCACTTTTACATCTTATACCCCGCTCATCCATCCCATTCCCCTAGTCTGGCCATTAGGATGACCTTTCAGGGTTACATCTCGTCTTGTGGGAAGGAGGGGCTAAAGGCCCAGGGGGTAAAAGTAGCTGGTAAAAGATAAAATCCATAGGAAATAAAACCTAGAGATGCTTCGCCCAGGGGATCCCCGAGAAGGCAATAAAAAGCCTCTCGATAAGAAACTAAGGGATCCTAAGAAAAATATAATAATAAAAACAAGACCTAACCAAGAGGATGGGAGGTCTCATCACGAGCCGACCCATTATCTTCATAGGTATTTAGCAGTATGACATTGCCACTATCTAGTCACCAAGCCAGGGCAGTGACCTTTGGTTGCATGGCCAAAGGAAAGGGGGTCTCATCACGAGCCAACCTTCTCACTTCTGCAAAGATACCAGTGGGTAACGCTGTCAACTCTGGCCACCAAGCCAAGGCAGTTTCCTCTTCGTCAGACCTTGAAGTAAAAAAGAAATAAAAGAAACATAAGGCAATGAAAGGGTTTGGAAAAAATGCATCCATGACGGGTACAATTCGCCTCCTACAAAGGCACCCACAGACAACACCAGCCCTTGGTCTTACTATGACTGGACATCCCTAAAACCATATCACCGCATTAAACATGGCTTGAATAATCCTTTGAGGAAACTTTCCACCTCTTGTGGGTATTAGCCAAATAGGTTGTTCTGTTGGTTTCCTTAGCTTTGTATAGTAGATCTGTGTAATGTCTTTGAGCTCTTAGATGATATGATAGGGATTTCATGCATATGTTTGATAACTTTAATGATGAAATATGATTTACATTGCTATGATATTTAGGACTGATGAACCCATGGAGGGCATAGTCTTTGATGTGCAGCACCATGCCCGGCGGACAGGTACTAGAGGATCGGTGCACATGGGGAGATGATTAGCTCGGACCTCCATGGGGTTGAAGAGCCCATCAGATGGTTGTTGGGATGGCAGTGGCAGGACAAAGTTATGACGAGCCCTTGCATGGAGAAGAAGAAGGACACCCTCATCAGGACGTTTTGGCAGAGATCTGACCTATGGGGATCAACCCCTGTAGATGGGATGACGACCTTGATGGACAGGATGCCACCCAGGACAGGCTGGACATTTTCTGGAGTAGATGCCAGTGTGTTGGGCTTGTTTGGCACACATGACAGGTTGCAGGAGCCCCAGAGGGGCCAACGTTTTGCTTGTTGGAGGACCATTATGCCCTAAAAGGGCCAACGTCTCCCTCATAGGGGCCCGACGTCTCCATTTTTAGCTCATTTTTGGCATTTTTAGCATTTAATGTGACAAATAATAAAATATTGTTAAGTCGGCCTTGTCGGCTGTTTTTAATGACCTATTTTGTAATTAAAGGTCATGAGGATGATATAAATTGAGGATGTTTTAGACTCATTTGAAAATAACACAACTTGCTCTCTTGGGAGAGTGATCTCTTTTATCTTTTGTCTTGAGTATTTGTTCTTGGAGTGAGGCGCTACACTTGGAAGGATCATCTTTGGCATGCATATGGTGTTTTTATCATTGGAAGGTGTTACAGCTAGGGTTTGATAAGCTTTTTCATGAA
>ML782007.1:40738-51399 GCA_009831015.1 Picea engelmannii | reverse complement strand
AAAAAAATGTCTCTTCTATCTCCCAACTTCTATCTTCCCCATTTTATAGGACCAATAAATTCATATGATAACTTTATAGATCCATTTTATATCATGAGACCCCATTCTTAGAATATTCCAATCTCTAAAATATTTAATTTTGAAGAAGATAAGGGAACAATTCCTTAGGTTTGACCTTGGAGTACAATTTGGCCTTGGTTGGAACTTTTAATTTAGGCTCACCTTCCATTCTTTTGTTTACTCCTAGTCATTTTGATCTTCTTCTACATAGTCATATCCTCTAGTAAGTCTACATATGCATTTGATGCCACATCTTCTATGGAAGATAAGACTGAACCTCTTCACTCTCATAAAGCATTGATGGCTCATAGAATTTTAGACTATGTACCTTTGCTTTTGAGTAAATGTGTGTGTAAGGTGGAATAATTGTTAAAATTTTGGTATGCTCGTTTAACCATAGACAATGTCACATCATTGTCACCCAACCATAGACATGAACTATGCCACCCCCGAGCACACTAACCTTTTCTTAGATAGAATGATCTCGACAAGTTCACACTAGAACCAACAGATAAACCTTGACCAGAAATACCATTGTTACAACAGCAACACAATACCAAGAGAACGTACCTCTACTAATAGAAGTGTACCTTTACCAAGAGAAGAACACAAGAGAAATTCCAAAAATACTGAGATTACACCAAGACAACTACTGCACCACCTTATCTAGACTTGCACCTCCTTCTCCTACAATTGTAGTTGTTGCTCCTCAAACTTGTGCCCTCCTTTTGTTCAGTGAGTGAGTGTGAGAGTTTGTACAAATGAGGAGGTCCTAGCCTCTATTTATACTAGTATGTCAAGGTGTCTTTTCATGTGGGGCCGACCTCACTTTCTGGAGCCTTTTAATACTTTATTATTATTCTCTTTGGGTCGACTTCTCTTCTAGGGTTTTCACACATATTTTTAATGGTTCTCTTACTTCCAAAATATTTATTCTAAGTACAAAGGTTACACTTGAAGGTTAATACCTCTCACAGCTACTAAAACATCAACACTCCCTCTTAGCTAGGGAGGTATAACTAAGATGTTTCTCATGTAATGATCTCAATCACATCCATCCATCTCACATGGAATGGGAAAGACTCACATGGTCTTGCAGGCTAGTCTACAGGTAGCATCACCATAGCCACACAGGCTATATCATGATCAAATAGATCATGTCACAAGTAGCATGGCCAAACAAGCCATCTCATGATCAAACAGATCATGTAACAAGTATCACCATCATAGCCATAGAGGATCTGCCATAGTCACACGCACAGAATATTTGATGGTCATGTCACAGTCATGCATCTGGGGTCTCATCATCCTTCCAAGATTTATGTTATCACGAGGCTTCAACTAGTTCATATAGAACTTGGCCACTCGTCAGCTCACACAAAATATGGCATCTAGTTCATACAAAACTAGTAACTCACCACCTCACACATAATATGTCATTTATTTCATATAGAACTAGTAACTCACCATCTCACATAGAATTTGGCATCTAGTTCATAAAGAACTAGTAACTCGTCAACTCACACGGAATCTGACATCTAGTTCATAAAGAACTAGTAACTTGCCAACTCACATAGAATTTGGCATCTAGTTTATAAAGAACTAGTAACTCGTCAAATCACACAAAATATAACATCTAGTTCATAAATACCTAGTAACTCGCCATATCACACATAATTTGGCATATAGTTCATAAAGGACTAGTAACCTCTGGTTGGCACACCAAGCAAACGATCCACAATGATCGGGCATATAATCAGAAGGATTAGGCGATGTAGTGCGCACATAGTACCCATCTATCCCAAGGCTAGGAAACACCTCCATCCACATAGGTTGGCTCTCCATCTTGAAAATATGGGAAACTTGTCATCCCCGAAGGATCGACATGTGTTGACCTTGTGCAAGGTCATGTTGACTGGTGCCACAGTTAGTAGCATGCCCTTGAATGACTACCCGCTGCTAGTGCTACATGTTGATGTTGATGCCCTGGAATCACATCTGTAACTCATCACTTCCTCTTACTAGGGAAGTCCTTCTGGACTACACCAAGCTTGTCTATGAAGTACACAAACTTCACTCTCGATAGAGGCTTGGTCAACAAATATACTATCTAATCATCTGTAGTGACATATTGTAGCTTCATTTCTCCCTTCTGCACCATATCTATGATATAATGGTACCTGATCTCGATATGCTTGGACTTGTCATGAAACACCAGGTTCTTTGTCAACTTCACACAACTCTAGTTTTCACACCAGATACAAGTCTCCTCTAACTTGAGATCAAGCAATCCTGCAAGAAGCTTTTGAAGCCACATTGCTTCACTGCTAGCGAAGCACACTGCTATATACTCTTCCTCAACCATATTGAGTGCCACACTTGTCTTCTTTCTGCTAAACCATGAGATCATAACTAGTCCCAAACTGAAGAAACATTCGGATGTACTCTTCCGGTCTATGACACTACTGGCCCAATCTAAATTAGTAAAGCCTTCCAGGCTTATCTCACGATCTGAAACATATTTGAGTCCATATTCAATTGTACCTTTCAGGTACCTCATTCCATGCTTTGTTGCAATCAAGTGAACACGTCTTGACTCAACCATATACTGACTCATTGTGTTCACCACAAAACATATATTTGGCCTTGTGTTCGTTAAGTACATCAACGAACCCGTCATTTTTCTATACATAGTGGCATCCACTATTTCTTAAGATGTATCACTCAATAAATTTAGATTCATCACCATCGGTATGGCTTTACAATCCATCATTCCAAATCTCTTTAGAATATCTATAACATATTTTCCTTGGCACAGGAAAATCTCATTTGATTTCTTCCACACCCCTAGACCCAAGAAATAATGCATCATACCTAGGTCTTTCATCTCAAATTTTGTAGAAATCTTCCTCTTACTTTCAGTGATGAGCTTCTCATCTCTTGTTAGAAGCAGATCATCCACATATAACAGTAATATCACTAGTCCACGATCCACAACCTTGTAGTAAAGTTTGAAATCTTCTTTACTCTTGGTAAATCCCAAGTTGATCAGGAAACTGTTTGATATGGCATATCATGCCATGGGTTCCTTGTTAGGACTGTACAAATATTTCTTCAATCTGAATACATGAGAATCCTTCTCATGTATCTTGTTGTTGCTCTATGTACAATTCTTCTGACTACTGGAGCAAGTTTCTTGTCATAATATTATCCCTCTTGTTGGGAGAATCCTCTGGACACAAATCATGCTTTGTGTATTACTATGTTTCCACTAGAAATATGTTTTATCTTGTAAATCAATTTGGAAGTCACCACTGACTTCCCTTCTGGTCTCAAGGAAAAAGATCCATATCACAGTCCTTCTAACTAGCTTCCTCCTCTGTTAGTGAAACAAGGGAATCTTCCCAAGATGTCTCATATCTCCTCGAATCCTTTGAAGCTTCGATCTATTCTCCTCAATACTAGGTTCACTTCGAGTCTCCATTATCCCTCTAAATATTGACTCCCTCTGAGTCTATATATAATCTATGGAGCCATCTACTCCCTCTGTATGTGATGATCTCCTCTGAAGTCTAATTTCCACAATTTTGATGAGCTCTTGGAAGTGGGGATGGTGTAAATATAATCGACATGAGCCCATTGTAGGAGTCCCATCAAGCTTAGAATTAAACAGACTTCTCCCTTGTACATATAATTGACATTCAATTATCATACTTGATGTTTACTCCATCTTGAATTGGTTGTTATAGTGCAAAAAGAGAGGGTGGAAGTTACATCGGACTGCAAAGGCTTCTCCATATTAAATATTGGTTCATTGATACATTTTGTGGGTAACGTGTCGAAGATCACTGAAATATATAAGACAAAACCCAATTTAATGTATTTTATTTATTAACATGGGAGATCATTTTGAAATATATAAGACATAAATCTCTTTCAGGGATTTTATTTATTCCCTCTTAGTATTAGACAAAACCGACTTCACTTTCAGATATTTTCCAACATGAAATGAAGGATCTGCCTTTCTTCTTAATTCAGGGATTTTGTTTATTCCCTCTTAGTATTAGACAAAACCCACTTCACTTTGGGAGATATGCCAACATGAAATGAAGGATGTGCCTTTCTTTTTAATAAATGCAGGGTACGCGGAAAAATACATAGATTATAAATCTAGTTGGGAAGATTTGAGACTATGCTTTACCATATTCCCCTATATATTTTTATTTGTCATATTCTTTTCTCTTTCACTACCCCTCTTTTTTTGTTGATCTTTTATGAAACATAAAAATGCTACAATAGGCATTGGAATCCTTTCCCTCCTTTCAAGTAGGACTATAACCCCCTTGTTGGGTCATTACAATTAGAGTTTTCAATTCTATAATTATTACAGAAGTATTTGGTGGATTCCAATACGTTATTAAATCCACATGGGTGAATCAAGATGCATTGAAGTGGCTTTTAATTGGACCTACGAGGAACAATTGGATTGCTATATTGATAGTGAGAACATACATGATCATTTTTTCTTGGAATGTTATCTTAAATTCCACTTATTTAACCTGAAATCATAACATTTTAAGTTATATTCTATTACCCTGACCTTTAATATATATCAAAAAATGACTCCTCTATCTCCCAAGTTCTATCTTCCCCATTTTATAGGACCAATAAAATCATATGATAACTTTATAGATCCATTTTATATCATGAGGCCCCATTCTTATAAGATTTGAATCTCTAAAATATTTAATTTTGAAGCAGATAAGGAAACAATTCCTTAGGTTTGACCTTGGAGTACAATTTGGCCTTGGTTAGAGATTTTAATTTAGGCTCACCTTCCATTCTTTTGTTTACTCCTAGTCATTTTGATATTCTTCTACATAGTCATATCTCTAGTAATTCTACATATGCATTTGGTGCCACATATTCTATGGAAGATAAGACTTCCTCTTCACTCTCATCAAGCATTGATGGCTCATAGAATTTTAGCCTATGTACTTTTTATTTTGAGTAAATGTGCATGTAAGGTGGAATAATTGTTAAAATTTTGGCATGCTCGTTTAACCGTATACAATTTCACATCATTTTCACCAAACCATAGGCATCCACTATGCCAGCCCCGAGCACACTAACCTTTTCTTAGATAGAATGATTCTGGCAAGTCCACACTAGAACCAATAGATAAACCCTAACAAGAAATATCATTGCTGCAACAACAACACAATAAAAAGAGAACGTACCTCTACTAATAGAAGCGTACCTTTACCAAGAGAAGAACACAAGAGAAATACCAGAAAGACTGAGATTACACAACGATAAGTATTGCACCACCTTCTCCATATGTGTGCCTCCTTCTCTTGCAACTGCAGTTGCTCCAATTGTTACTCCTCAGAATTGCGCCCTCATTCAGTTGAGTGAGTGAGTGTGAGAGTGTGTAAAAATGAGGAGTGCCTAACCTCTATTTATACTAGTTTTCCAAGGTGTCTTTTCATGTGGGGCCGACCTCACTTTCTGGAGCCTTTTAATACTTTATTATTATTCTCTTTGGGTTTAATTCTCTTCTAGGGTTTTCACACATCTTTTTAATGGTTCTCTTACTTATGGAATATTTTATTCCAAGTACAAAGGTTACACTTGGAGGTTAATACCTCTCGCAACTACTAAAACATCAACACTCCCTCTTAGCTAGGGAGGTAATAACTAATATGTTCTTCATGCAATGGTCTCAATCACATCCATAGATTGCACATGGAATAGGAAAGACTCACATGGTATTGTAGACTAGTCTGTAGGTAGCATCACCATAGCCACACAGGCTATATCATGATCAAACAGATCATGTCACAAGTAGCATGGACAAACATGTCATCTAATGATCAAACAAATGATGTAACAAGTATCACCATCATAGCCACACAAGCTCTGTCATAGTCACACACACAGATTATTTGATGGTCATGTCACATTCATTCATCTGGGGTCTACTCATCCTTCCAGGATTTATGTCATCATGGGGCTTCAACTAGTTCATATAGAACTAGGCAACTCTCCATCTCACACAAAATATGGCACCTAGTTCATACAAATTTAGTAACTCTCCATATCACACAAAATATGGCATCCAATTCATATAGAACTAGTAACTCGCCACCTCACATAGAATTTGGCATCTAGTTCATAAAGAATCAGTAACACGTCAACTCACACAAAATCTAGCATCTAGTTCATAAAGAACTAGTAACTCACCAACTCACACATAATTTGACATCTAGTTTATAAAGAACTAGTAACTCCTCTCACACATAATCTGACATCTAGTGATGATCTTCTCATCTCTCGTTAGAAAAATGTCATCCACATATAACAGTATTATCACTATTCCATGATCCAAAACCTTGTAGTAGGTTGAAATCTTCTTTACTCTTGGTAAATCCCAAGTTGATCAGGAAACTGTCTGATATGGCATATCATTCCATGGGTTCCTGATTAGGCCCACACAAAATTTTCTTCAATCTACAGACATGATAATCCTTCTCATGTATCTTGTCATTGCTCTATGTACACTTCTTCTTACTACTGGAGAGGGTGTCTTGTCATAATATTCTCCCTCTTGATGGGAGAATCCTCTCGACACAAATCAGGCTTTGTACATTACTATGTTGCCACTAGAAACATGTTTGATTTTGTAGATCAATTTGGAAGTCACCACTGACTTCCCTTCTGGTCTCAAGGAAAGAGATCAATATCCCAATCCTTCTGACTGGCTTCCTCCTCTGTCACTGAAACAAGGGAATCTTCCCAGGAGGTCTCATATCTCCACGAAGCCTCTAAAGATTTGATCTAGTCTCCTCAACTCATGGCACTTGTATTTCAGTCCTTAAATACATCTCTCTCTCTCCCATCTGAATCTGAGGAGGATTAATTTTTGAATGAAAGTATCTAAGCCACTTACTCTCTCTCATATTAGGCTCACTTTGAGCCTCCATTCTCCTTCTGAAGCCCGACTCCCTCTGATTCTATATATAATCTCTGGAGCCATCTACTCCCTCTATATGTGATGATCTCCTCTAAAGTCTAATCTCCTATGAATGGTCTAGGGGAGGCTTCTCCTCCCTAATGTATCGTGATGGATGACTCCCCCTAGAGTCTAGATCCTTATGAGCTAGTAATTGGTGTGGTCACTTGCCTCACCATTGATGGATCCATTTTTTACGTCTCATCAATGTTATATATCTTTGCATCTTGTAAAGTGTCACAAGAGCATGCTAGTTTTTCCCTGGTTATTGCAACAATTTTGGGTAGTCCCTTCTGGGTATACTAACTATTCTTGATGTTTTGAAGAGTGATCAACTAAACTAGATGGATCTTGTTTGGTCATCTTTGGAGGCTTCTTCTCCTTACAATCTATCTCCATATGAGATGCTCTATATCTCACAAAAGTACCCTTCTTTCCAAAAGGTTTTAACTTTGTCCTTTTTTTCTTTGGTACATGGATGTATACGGTTGTATATACAACTTCTTATCTAGATAGTTTTCTCCATGTCTCAAACTAGAGACCATCTAATATGTTTCCTCATGCAACTGTCACTATAGCTCCCCTCAGAGTTATCACACGTGACCTCCCCGGAACAAGAACAACAAAGGGGAAAACAATAGACAAGAATAATACTTTTATAATAATAAAAACAAGAATGAGAACAATCATCACATTAGATCCTTCTTAGAGATATCACTTTTGACTTTCCTGGAACAAGAGCCAAAAGAAAAATACAATAAAAATAAATAGGAACAACAATATCTCCATGGTAACCTCCATGAAATTTACAGGATAACCTGCCCGAGACAAGATAAACAAGAGAAAAAAGTATTTCCAATATAATAGCATTTTCATAAGAACATATTTATGGTAACAAGAATAAAATACAATTTCATGGTAATCATCATAGCATTACCAAGGTGACCTGTCTGGAAGAAAAACAAGAAGTATCTCCTAGAGAAGATGTTGGTTCATCTTTCAAACAAGTACAATAAGCATTTATCAATAGGACTCACATGCTACCAAGTATTCATTGTATCTAGAGGTAATAGGACCTTTCAAGGATTGTTGTCACAACTATAGTTTTTAATTTTAATGTAGCAATTATCAAACTTGATATGTGCAAGTTGGAAAATTATAAATTTAATCAATAAAACTTGGAACCTAGAGTCTTGTCTCGAAGAATGAGTGTTGTTTCTTTTCTTTTGAGTCTCCTTAATTCAAGATGACAAGAATTCTCTCCAACTTGTTCCCTATACTAAGACAATATGAGTTCTTGACAAAAAACTGAGTTAGGGAATATAATGCAAATAAACTCTAAAATATCAACCTTAATCAATCTAATATTTGACTAAAGTCAGCTTATAACTTTAGCTTTTACCAATGGTTAGTATGATAATAATAAATTCAATAAATCAAAATACAAATAGGTGTTCATAAGATCAAAATAATTCCATAACAGCTAGAAGCATATAAAAACAATCAAATTTGGAGTGTGTCATTCCTCTAAATGTGTTGTATCTAAGATCGCTCTGGATCTACGATTGTTACTTTGAAAAAAGATCCCTTCTCCTACAAACACCCTCAAGATAGTGATACAGTTTAAGAATATAAAAGTACATACCTCTTACAGCAGGGACAAACAAAGGTAGGAAATGATGAATCCTAAAAATTCACAGTGCTCCAACTTGCAATCTGAAGGTAGACAGAGATGTTCTAGGGTAAGGAGCATCAGAACAACAAAAAATTAGGCCCAAATCTTCACTTACATTTCCCAACAAATTTGGGTTAGGGTTTGTTGTTGTTGCAAAACCAGAAACCCTAAATGTTAGAAGAATGGATATTGAGATGATATAGGGAAAGAATAATTTCAACATCCTTTAAACGAGTTTCTCAACGAGTTATCAGAAACTTTATTAGACCAGAGGAAATACAACCGGTAATGCAACTGACACAAAGCAATTGGAACAAAGCAACTGACATAGAGAAACTGGCATGAAGAAGTTGACACAGAGAAACTAGCATGAAGCAACTAGCATGGAGAAACTGGCATGAAGCAACTAGCACTACAACTGCAACTGGAACTGCATAACTAGGGTTTTATGAGGAAAATCTAATTTTTTAATTTCAGAATTTTGGAGATCTTATCTGGGCGAAAGATGTGCCCTAACAAAGAGACCTTCTTGATGGGTTCAGTAAGTGCTCAACGAGCTTGAAAATGGGGTAGACTGAGGATATTCCTTCCAATGGTTAGACTATTACGAAGGAATATAGATATGATACCATGTTAAAATCTTGGTATACTCGTTTAACCATAGACAATGTCACATCATTTTCACCCAACCATAGGCATTCAATATGCCACGCCCAAGCACACTAACCTTTTCTTAGATAGAATGATTCTGGCAAGTCCACACTAGAACCAACAAATAAACCCTAACCAAAAATACCATTTTTGCAACAACAACACAATACCAAGAGAATGTACCTATACTAATAGAAGCGTACCTTTACCAAGAGAAGCACATAAGAGAAATAACAGAAAGATGGAGATTACATCGTGGAAACTATTGCACCACCTTCTCCATACTTGTGCCTCCTTCTCCTGCAACTGTAGTTGATGCTCCTCATACTTACACCCTCCTTCTGTTGAGTGAGTGAGTGTGAGAGTGTGTACAAATGAGGAGCACATAGCCTCTATCTATAATAGTATGCCAATGTGTCTTTTCATGTGGGGTCAACCTCACTTTCTGAAGCCTTTTAATACTTTATTATTATTCTACTTGGATTGAATTCTCTTATAGGGTTTTCACACATCTTTTTAATGGTTCTTTTACTTCCAGAATATTCTATACTAAGTACAAAGGTTACACTTGGAGTTCAATACCTCCCGTAACTACCAAAACGTCAACAATAATAAGTCTATAATAATTTATTCCCACCTTCTACGATACTTTGAAAGGTCTATAATCCAAGCCCTTGATTTTATTTCTTAGACCCTATCATCACAAAATTTTGCACCTCAGTGCAAATCCTTCATAAGGTAAAAATACTACTAGAATATTATAAGTATTGGCATTGTCATCTAGACAACTACTTTCCTCATTTTAGCAAAAGACAACTCCAACACAAGGGAGGCTTCCATAGTAGCACCTAGGGTTCCTAAGGTAGGATAAGTCAAGTCCTAGGCCACCTATGTAACTACTAGAATTACCACCAATGGATTATGTCATGTGATTTATATATTAGGTTGTTATTCAAAGTAAATTTCCAATTTAGTGTTTTTTTTTCTCCAAGCCTATTTTAGAGGGTCTATCAAGTGATTATCTTATGAGAAAATATCCCCAAATAGTACAAATATGAAAATTTCTAAAGGCTATTGTAAAAATTGAAAAAATATAAGAAATTACAATAATAAACAAGTTATAAAAGAAATATATTTTAGCCACTTAAGTAGATTGTAAACAAGTGAAATTCAGTGCTAAAATAAGGAATAAAACTAGGGTTTAAGTAACTTATTAATTATGAAAAATTAAGAGCATATAAAAGACAATAAAAACAAGAC
>ML782007.1:20302-30899 GCA_009831015.1 Picea engelmannii | reverse complement strand
TACCTTCTCATTACCTTCATAACTGTTAATGAGTTTGTCCCACATTTCTTTGGCAGTTCCTAGATGCATAACTTTTATGAATTCTGCTTCTGCAAGCCCACTCAAGATAGCATTCATAGCCTTAGCGTTGAAGCTAAATTCTACTTTGTCATCCTTATTAGCTAGCACAATTGGCTTTACATAACCAGTCTCTACCACATCCCAGACATATGCACCTAAAGCCATTATGTAGGTTCTCATTCTAACTTTCCAGAAAGTAAAGTTTGTTCCATTGAACAGAGGGGCCTTATTGGTTGAGTTTCCTTCATGGCTTGACATGTTTAAGCTCTAGGATCTACCCTTAGATAAAAGGGGCCGGATCTGATACCAATTGTTGGACAACTGAGAGGGGGGGGTGAATTAGTTGTTACCGTGCTTAAACAATTATGCTTCTTTTAAACTCTTTGCTGAGACACTAAATGATGATCACAATAATGCAAGGAAATAGACAATGGCACATTCAACATCAGTCACATATATGAGAAACACAGAGACAAATATTTCCTGAGGAAACCCATACAGGGTAAAAACCTCTTTTTCTTTATATGATAAGTAATGGTTACAATCTTTACATTATCATACATATGAGAACCAACTCATAATGAGGCTACAACCTCTGTTTAGCAAGTTGCAACTTTCTGAGAGCACCAAATCTCTGTTTTCTCTAGCACCCACTAGAAGGAAGCACCAACTCCCTGGTTTTTCTAGCACCAACTAGAAGGAAGCACCAACTCCCTGGTTTCTCTATCACCAACTAGAGGGAAGCACCAACTCCCTGTGTTCAAGCACCCACTTGAACCTCTGAGGACAACAGTCCTCCCTAGCACCTCCCAACCTCCCTGAAATATAAATCTTTGCTTCTGAAACTTATTACAGTGATATAATGTTCAACAATGGCTTACCCGACTTATCACTGTTCTGCTGCATTTCATTGCTTTGTCTGCCTCATTGCCTTTCTACTCACATCACTTGCGCTGTCTGGTCTTCTGCTTTTTATGCTCTGTGTGCCATCTCCATTCTCTGCACAGTTCCTTTTCTGTGTTATTCAACTGCTGCACTCACCTCCTTCTTCACACCTGAATCACCTTTACCAACAACACTCACAACAACCTCCAACAGGGACATCACAACATCTCTTCTCTGTTCCGTGTATTTATAGCTTTTATGCACCTTGTGCATGCAGTGTTCGCAATGCCTCTGCATGCTGACTCTGCACCATTATCCTCCACCTCTTGAGTGCTCTGTCTGATTATCATCGTGACTCTTCAGCTTCTCTGGTGGTTCACCCCACGTGTCCAACATCACTGTATGTTATGCTCAGATTCCTCAGTCTCTCTGGCAGTTTAAGACTCTTCGTCTTCTCTGAGACAGTCGAACTCTTTATCTTCATCGACCCTGATCGATGGTTCATGATCTTGGTGAATCAAGGGTCCTGATCTCATCGTGATCTCGCATCTCGTTGTTCCTTCATTGGATATTTTCGTTACTCCAAGTCGCGATAGGCGAGACTCCGAGATGGAGATTAGATCAATGGTCCACATCTTTTGGTGTATTGACGGTCAGGATCTTTTCGTGATCTCGCGTCTCCGTTGTTCCTTTGATTTTCCAGTCAGCGAGATGACGATCTTTCGCCATGTGTCCTCTTGATCCAATGGACCATTATTAAATCGCGATCCGGATCCGACGGCTATCCTTCTCTCGCTACCTCGCGACCTCACGACTTGGAGTACCCAATGTTTGGACTCTCAATCTGCGAACTCCCGAGTTCACGAGATCTCTCCGATCTCTGCCATGCGTCCTTCACAGATGGACGGTCTTGATCTTCTCACCACTTCACTGCTTCGCAACCTCGCGCCTCGCGACTTTGAACACCCAATACTTGGGCCTTTATCCTGCGAACCCCTGAGTTTGCGAGATCTCTCTGATCTCTGCCACGCGTCCTTCACAGATGGATGGTCCTGATCTTCTCGCCACTTCGCTGCTTCGCGACCTCGCGCCTCACGACCTTTAACACCAAATCCTCGGCTCTTCCACTCATGAGTTTCCGAGTTCGCTCAGATCTAACGCCTGTGATCTATCCTTCTCTTCAGTGCGCGCTCTTCTTGTTTTTATTCAGATCTGATAGCCCTCATGCTGTCGGGAATTTTGGATGGGATCCAAGGATCAACGACGCTTCTCCTCCAAGTTTACACATCCTTCTTACTTGGAAGAATTTACAAATCCTTCTTACTTGGAAGAATTTCGACTCTGCACTAATTCCTCCTGAGCCTACGTTGTTCCTTTTTGTCCATCGATACACATTCTGATCCTGCCATCTTCACTGTTGTACTTGCCATCAATGACAAGCATACGCTATCTGTTAAACATTGTCTAACACATGGCTGCTTGACATAGGTGACACCTGCCACATGACCTTCTTGTGAATTGTTTTTGAACATTTCAATGAAAATGATGATGGAATAGTTTACTTTTTATACAAATCAAGTATCAAACCTTCAGGAGTTGGCACCATCAAGATTAAGTTTCCTAGACACCTAGATTTTATTTTGCATAATGTACTCTATCTTCCTAAGATCCAAACTAACTTGATGTCTCTTTTTCACATCCAATAGAAAGGTCACTCTATTTGTATCTTCAGAGTAAAATTTGAAATAAGGAAGGCCTTTGATAACATGGTTATCATGACCGGGGCGGAAGTAGGAACACTGTTGAAACTGAAAGGGACATATTCTCATGCATAGAATGTTTCATGCCTCTCTCATCATGGTGAAGGGAAAATTCCATCTAGTCTTTTGTGGCATGCTATATGTGGTCATATTAATTATGTTAGTCTCTATTTTTTTAGAAATAATGACATTTTTGGTTTTCCTACCCTTCCTAGGAACTTGAAGAAAAGTGATTCATGTATCCTTGGAGCGCATAACATCTAGAATACTTGAACTGATACATTTTGATTTGTGTGGCCATATGCCTATTCCTTCTGCAAATGGAAATAAATATCTAATGAATTGTATTGATGATTATACCAAGATGTTTTGGGTGTACTTGTTGATAGATAAATCACAATCTTTTGCAACTTTTAAAAATTTTCATGTATGGATTAAAAATGAAGCCCAGTCTCGTATTGGTTCTATTCACAATGATAATGGAAGAGAATATACATTTAATTAGTTTGAAAACTATATATGCCAACATGGGATCAAAAAACAAATCACAATTCCATACAATCCTCAACATAATGGTGTAGCTAAAAGAATGAACATGACTCTCCTAAATATTGTTCATTCCATGATGTTTTTCAAGAATGTAAAATTGATTTCTTGGGATGATGTTGTTCTATGTGCAGTTTATGTGAAAAACATGTGTCCATATCATGATCTTGAAAAAAATACTCATGAAATGCGGTATAGCCGCATTCCTTTGTTGAGGCATCTTAGGGTATTTGGTTCCACCTACTATTCCTTTATTCCTAAGGAGAAAAGAAACAAGCTTGATGAAAGGAGTCATAAGTGCATATTATCGGGGTACTAAAATAACACCAAGGGATATCATCTTTATGATGAGGTAAACAATAAATTTATCCTTTCCATAGATGTAATATTTCTTGAATCATCCAAGAATGACAAAACTGTTGAGATACATCTTGATCATTTGGAAAAATTCACTTGTGTGAAGGCATATCATTAATTTAATCATGATATTACACATCTTGAAATGGAGATCCCTATCTTGGGTCAATCTATGATATCTCCTTTTTATTTGGAAGCACCATCTCCTCATGAAGAATTTCTAGCCACTTCATCAAAATCTAAAGTTCACTTGGATGGTGTGATTGAAAGGAATAAAAGGATGAGTCTTGATGATAATTAAACACCATCTCAATCAGTTGAGCAACCTAGAACATGTCAGAAAATTTCCACCAAAATGGCTCATAAAAACACTTGAAAGTGTTCATATAGATGAGGTCATAAAGATATGAGCCAAATTTTCCTCAAGACAAGATGGAGGTGATGTGGATAACTTAAATTCAGGCGATGTAGATCACATGGATGTTTCATATGATTATGATTTGAATTTATCTACTAAATTTGAACCAACTTCATTTGAATAACATAATTCTTGTAATTTCAAGAACTACAATCTTGATGATACAAACTTTCATTGTCAATAAATTTGGAAAAACTGTTGTATCTCTTGTAGTATATGTATATGGTGTATTGATAATAGGGAACAATGAAATCTATATTGCATACATAAAGAAAGAGTTTAAGAATGTCTTTGAAATGATATATTTGGTAGATATTCATTACTATTTTGGCATTTAAGTGATTCAAAATCCAAAGTACATATTCATTTCCCAAAAGAACTTTGTTGGATAATTGTTGAACAAGTTCAATATGACTGAGTGTAATCTTTTTTCTTCTCTAATAGAATAAAATTTGAAGCTCACATCAAAGGAAGGTAATAAATTTGAGGGATTTCCTAACTAAAAATGCATACTAATGCATACTAAATAAAAACACTAATAAACACACTTTTACCTAATGACACATTAGACCAAGTAGATCTTAACTAACTCCTAAGTGTCTAAATATCCTAACATCCCCCCTTAAGAACAACTTGGGATAGGATTGAAGGATATACAATAGTGACACAGTAGGAGAAGAAATGAGAAATTAGAGCATATCCTACCTTCATGACAACTTTCTGAACTCCTAACATACATTGAAATTTGGAAAACTTTGCTTCTGTAAGAGACTTTGAGAAAATTTATGTAACCTGATCTTTTGTAGGGAAAAATAGCACTTCAATAACTTGATCATGAATGAGATTTCTGATGAAGTGCATGTGTAGCTCTATGTGTTTATTGTGATGATGTTGAACTGGTTATTTGGTGAGCTTGATGGCACTCTGATTGATGCACCAAAGGCTGGTCGGATGTTGTTGTTGGAATCCAAACTATGAAAGGATCTGTCGAAGCCACAAGGATTCCTAACTTGCATTTATCGTTGCTCGGTACTCTGCTTCTGTTGAACAAAGTTAAATAGTCTGTTTTTTCTTACAGGCCCAAGTGAAAGGTCATGAATCAAGGCTAAAAACATAACCTGCAATAGACTTCCGATCATCAGGGTCGTCGACCCAATCTGAATTAGTGAAACCAACCAATAAAGGAGTCCCCCCATGAATTGTAATGTTTATTGAACTGAACTATACCATGGACATAGTGAAGTATCCTTTTAGCTTCTTTCTAATGGACTTCATGGGATGTTTGCATATACCTAGCAACAAGACCAACAACAAAGGAAATATCAGGATGGGTATGAGTCAAGTATAAGAGGCTACCAACTAACTAATGATACAAGGTGGCATCCACTTCAGGAGAAGTACAGGTGGCAACAATATTGAATCCAAAATGGAAGGGAGAAGGGGTTGGTTTATAATCCTCCATGTGAAATCGATGAAGAAGGTCACAAGCATACTTAGACTGGGAAAGAAAAATTCCTTCATTCATTTCCAAAACTTGGAGGCCAAGGAAATAATGGAAAAAACCTAGCTCTTTCATTTCAAATCTCTTCTTAAAGATGGTTTTCACATGGTTTAAAAGTTTTGATTCACTACCAGTAAGGATTAGGTAATCAAAATAAAGGACAAGGACAATGAGATGGCTTCCTACTTTCTTGGTATAGACATTAGGATCAAAATGGAATCTAGAAAATCGAATGTCAATAAGAAAGATTTCCATTTTGGCATACCAAGCTCGGGGAGATTTCTTAAGACCATAAATATATTTCTTAAGGCGACAAACAAGGCTAGAGTCATTCTGGACATACCTAGGAGGTTGTTGAATGTAGATTTATTCTTGCAAATCCCCATGCAAAAAATAAGATTTAACATCCATCTGATGGAACTCCCATTTATGTGAGGCAACAAGGGAAATAACAAGGAAAATGGAATTCATTTTGGCTATAGGGAAAAAAGGTTTCATTATAGTCAATCCCTTCAACTTGGGAAAATCCTTTGGAAGTTAACTGAGCCTTGTGTCTTTCAACACTTCCATCTAATGCATACTTAGTTCTATAGAAACATTTACATCTAACAAGTTTTCTTCCTTTTGAAAGAGGTACAAGATCCCAAGTATCATTTTCCATTAAAGAATGATACTCTTCATTCATTGTTGTATCCCAATATGGATGACTTGAAGCTTCTGAAAATGTCTCTGGATCATGAGTTTCTGAAAATTGAGCCAAAAGAGAAGAGGATCACTGGAACTATGAACATGTCCAATGTTGATCTGAAGGATCACCGATAAGATCACCAACTGCTTCTCGTGTTGAATGGGCCCATCTAAGAAGTGGTGGAGTTGGTGATGGTTCAGGTTCAAAGGACTCATATAGACGAATGTGAGCATGTGGAGGTGGATTTTTATTCTCATTATCATCATCTAAAGAAGAAACTATAATAGGAACATAAGAAGGCACAAATGCCAAATATGGCTCATAGGCTGAAGAAGGCACAATCGTCGAATTAGGCTTGCAGGAAAAGAGATTTTCATCAAATTTAACATCTCTTCTAATAATAATTTCATTACAATGTGGTTGAAGAATTCTATTTCCTTTGAGATATTCAGATTAACCAACAAATATACACTTCTCACTTTTAGGCTGCAATGCTTTCCTTTTCTCATCAGGAATGTGAACCCATGCTATACTGCCAAATACACGGAAGTGACTTACATATGGTTTTATTATAGTTCAAGATTCTTTCAGTGTTATATTTTTAAGATCCCTTGTGGGAGTGTAATTTACTATGTAATTTACTTTAGAATTAATCCCTTAGATTGGATCATACAATTAGCCATTTATATTAATGTGTGGTCCATTACCCAAACCTTTGTGCTACCGGAATTCCCTATCGGACTTTCTCCAAGGGTTGACATCAATCACTAAGGGTTGAAATCAATCTACACTATCACTCTCCAATAGTTGACATCAATGATAACCAACAATCCATACTAACTATCCATCAACCTAAGCCAACTATCTGACAGTGGATGACAATATTGTGATTACATGTTGCAATGAGTGGAGTTTAATAGTCCAAGTTCATCATACACAATTTTTCTTACATTGTCACTATGATCAATAAAAAATAGTAGGAAGTGATGATGACTCAAAGTTGTCAAATTTGTACAACCTAATATTTATCAATATTTCTTGTAGTGACAACATGTGGAGGATAATTTAAAACTTTTTATTACAAATTAGTGAGGAAAAAATATTTATTATCTTTCTATTCCCCAAATGAGTGATTTCATAGATTGGAAGAAGGTTAAAGGAAACATTAGGAACACATAGTATAGCATTGACATAACCATCATCTAATTAAACTATTCTTGAACTTGCAACACCTAAAGACATATCAGCATCAACAAATATATGTTTGGTGTTACTAATAAATAAAATAAAATAAAACTTTATCTTTATACATATGATAACATGCTCCTGAATCAAGAATCCACTTAATCAAGGAAGAAGTTGTTGTGCTAAAAGAAAAATAATAGGAAGAAAGAACACATTATTTAGAAGAAGTATTATATGAAGAGGAGGTAGAAGGAGAAAGATATATATGGATGTTCTTCTTATTAAAGTATACTTATAGGGATTCCATATTCTTGAAATAATGTATTGTCTCCATATGACCATCTTGGAAGAAAAAGTTACAATGTTTCCAAATGTTCTTTCCATTAGACTTACCTCCATTACCATCATTTGGAGTAGGAAAAGGATGAGTGGGTTTGGGACCATATAATTTATCTAATAATGCCCCCCCTTCCCACCCTCTATAGAGGGTGGGAGGTAGAGGGTGGGAGGGGCGGGCATTATTAGAGAAATTATACCATTGTTCTTTTTCTTGTTATAAGTTTGTTGTTTCTTCTATGTCTAGGGGCCTTTTATCTATTGTGCCACTAAGGATTTATTGCATGTACATATAGAATCGAGCACTCCAAGGTGTAAGACATTATCTAGATCTTGAGTTTAAGAATCACAAAATGTTTTAAAATTTGGTATCCTATGAGAAGCACCTTGAATAAGGAAATACTCTGTAGTAGAGTATGTCAACACGCAAACATAATAGACATTTACAAGTTTATGAATAATAGAAAAAACAATTTGGTCATCATCTTTTTTAATCCCACATTCTAGAAGTAAAAATCACAAGGTATTAAACTTTGATATATAATCTTCAATGCATGAAAAGTCATTAGGAATCAAAGCAATAAGTTGATTTTCAACTTTATGATCTCGGATGTTGTTGTGTTTACCAAATAGCTGTTCAATATCCACTCAAGCTTCATTTGGAGTGACAACACCTTCAAAATTAAAAACATTTTATTCAAATATTGGCATGCCAATAAGTCTATGTGCTTCATTGCTTTTATAAATCTCTTATATAAGATCTCAAAGAATGATAAATATATTGATTGTAATATAATCAGTAAAAAATGGCTCTAAAAATTTAAATTAATTGAACATATCAAAAGTTCGTAGAAAATAATGCATTTTCAAAAAACATTAACAGTTAAAAATCTGTTCAAATGCTCAAGAATGCAATGTGTTGAAAAAACAAAAACAAATTGAAGATGTAAAATTTCTAGATACTAACTAAGATAATGAAAATTTAAGCTAAAAAATTGTTTGCACCTAAATTAGACTTAAATTGACAAAGTTGTGCCATTTTGAAAATAAAATCAAAAGTCAAAATCATTAATAAAGGGGGGTCCTCCAAAAATAAAATATGGTGATCAAAGATTGTGGTACATGGAAGGTTGATTGGACTACTAACATGGGAAAAATTACATAGAACTATTGACAATATGACATGTGGAAAGTAACATGGCATCATGACTTGTGAAAGTGTATGTCCCAAAGTAGCTAATGTGCTAGGTGGAAACATATGCACATGGAAAAGGGTGTGGGACAAGTTATCTGTGTGGATTGTGGTAAGGTCTCCATTGAGGTTACAATGTTTAAGAGAGCCATTACACTTTAGGAAGTTGTTCCAAAGTAATACCCATGTAGGTAGGTGGTCTCTTCAACAAAGGTATTTCCCAAGTGGATGGGTGTGTGATCAAAATAATCATGCAATGAAATGGGAATATGCCAAAAGATGAGTGGCATCAATGGGAAAGAAGGGAGGTTAAAAGACAAAGAGGTTTATTTTTGGAAATTTGGTTAGATCAACAACGAGGACAAAGTGATCCATAAAATTCAAGGGGTCCAAGAAGGAGAAATCAAAATGGAGGCCTATTTGGAAGCTGATTAATTCTACAAAACCATTCTACCTAGCCAAAAAAACACAATGAAAATAAAAAAAGGAGGCCCAAAAACTGAAGAACCTAGCCAAAATAAATAAATAACAAAAAGGAGGGCTGGAAAATGAAGAATTTAGCCAAAACAAATGATGTCGAAAACTCAAAATGCATAGAAACAGTAATAATTTACTAGAAAAAAAAATGCAACAAGATGAGTCTCAAATGACTATTATTTTTTCTTTTGATTTGCTAAGTTTTCTTAAAATGCAAAGCATGGATCATATGTAAGTCAGTAGCGAACAACCTTGAAACTTATCAAAAATGCTAAATAGATGCCAGAAAGATATATGCAATGAGATGAGGTAACCTTCTCATTTAGTTTTTATTTACAAAGACCACTTAAAGTGCAAGGAAAATATCATAAGCAGTTTAGTGAATGAGTGCTATAAAAAGATGGGAATGTAGATAGAAAAAAAAAATAAACTAAGAAATAATATAGGAATTTATATTTAAATGACCATTATCAATCAAATATCTTAGCCTTTTTAAAATTTACTCGAGAGAAAAAAAGAAGAGCTTAGGAAAACATAATCTTTTTCAGACAAAATGGTAGATATTCCGAACTAGAAACAATGCGAGCAATGGAAATATTGCATGTATCCCATAAATATTCAAAAGTTATAGAGAAGTAATATCAGTTTCTAT
The DNA here is from genome assembly GCA_009831015.1 of Picea engelmannii. Taxonomy (NCBI): domain Eukaryota; kingdom Viridiplantae; phylum Streptophyta; class Pinopsida; order Pinales; family Pinaceae; genus Picea; species Picea engelmannii. The sequence goes on along the minus strand of ML782007.1, from coordinate 20,842 downwards.
ATTCAACATATCTATGAAACTCAATTATTGAAAGATTGAACTCAAATTTTGATCCACACAATACTCCCTTTGTAATGGTTGAATATGTTTCAAGATCTCACCAAAAGCATGAGCGAAAATTCACATGTGTTCTAATACCATGTTTGAAAAATAGGAACAATTAAATAAGGTCAAACAGGGTCAAACACCTTGAATGCATTCATTCACACAAATAAAAAATAGTGACACTAGTAATTTTGGGGCTAAAAAACTATCAAAGAGGGAAAATAATCCACATAACTAAATGTAAATTTTTAATGTAGAAAATAAATTAAGTGAGTATCTCTAACATAGACCATCAACAAATGATATTACATGCTCTATAAATAGAGATCATAGAAATGATTATGACCATCAAATTACTATAGTAAAAAAATACAGTGAAGAAGCACACTAAAAACACACTACACCTAAAATCTTAATACACTAAGTTAAACTTAAACTAAATTATAATGTCAAAATATCCTAACACTTTGTGTCATTTTTTTTTTTTTTTTTTTT
>ML782006.1:404865-446369 GCA_009831015.1 Picea engelmannii | reverse complement strand
GAATTGTAACAGAATTATAAGTGTAGTTAAGTGAGTTAAGCTTAGTTGTATTAGTGTGAGTTCAGTGAATTAATTATTCATTAATTCACAATCAGTTAAACTCGCATGCAACTAAAGACTTGCCACGATTAACTACATGCATGACATTCCAATGGACGCCAGTTGAGATAACAGGTGAAAGGGACAGTTGGCTATCAGTTGTTATTTGTTCACACATGCAGTGGATATGCTTATGAGCATGTGCAAACGATTCATTCGATTGATTGTGAGAATTCGTATTGCAGAGTTTGTGCAGAGGAGGCAAGTTGTCTGGACACAGGAATTGGCACATGCATTTGCTAATTTGTGTATGACAGTGTGAGACGATTGTATTGTACTGAGAGCTCTTGGATTAGAGCTTTGTATGAGATTGTTTCATGATTCATGATATACATAATATATGATAGTGGGGTTTTTAGCTTTACGCTTTCCCGGTAAAACTTATTGTGTTATGTGTTATTGATATTTCACTTTGTGCATTGTGGTTGAGATCGTGGTTTAAATTTCTTCCGCAGAAGTAATAGTAGAAGCGATTCTGTATTTAACAATAGCAGAACTTGTTAGATCAGGAGAATTGCAAGAATACATTAATTTGTATCGAAATTTCTACATTTTTCCATCGTTTTCTTCTTGTACCAGAATATCTTTCACAGAACTGGTAGGTACGTACACAATTATCTTTGAGTGTAGTAGATACATTCTGAATGCCTTTAATGATTTTACCATGGCGTACGCTTGTTTTTCTATTATATCATACTTCAGTTTTGCATCTCTAAGGGTCTTGCTGAAAAAGGCGATCGGTTGTTCGAAACCTTCTTCGTTCTTTTGTAGGAGCACCGTGGTAATAGTGTGTTCGGAGGCAAATGAGAAAATAAGAAAATCTTTTAGATAGTCAGGACTCGCTAATACAGGTGCCTTTCTTATGACCTTCTTAATATGTGCAAACAATTCTTTGGCCTCGGTCGTCCATTTTACCTCGCTATCCTTTTTCAACATACCTGTGATCAATTTTACAATCTCAGCAAAATTCAGGATAAATCTTCGTAAAAAATTTATTCTTCCTAAGAAAGATTGAATCTCTTTTACATTTCTGGGAATATTTATAGTATCTATCGCTTCAATCCTCTTAGGATCAATCCTGATTCCATCCCTAGATACAATATGACCTAAAAGATTACCTTCCCACATGGAAAAATGTGATTTCTTTGGATTTAAAGATAGACCAAACCTGCGGCATTTTTCGAAAGTCTGTTTAAGATGTATCAAGTGTTCTTCGTCGGTTTTAGAGAAAACCATCAAATTGTTGAGATAAATGACTACGAACTTATCCCTTTCACTGATGAAAGCGATGTCCATAGCACATTGGAATGTGGCCCCTGTATCCATCAAACCAAAAGACATTTTATCATACATGAACGTATCCCATGGTGTGGTGAAAGCGATTTTTTCTCTATCTTGTACATTCATGACGATTTGATTATAACCATAGAACCCGTCAATCATAGACATTTGGTTGGCTCCAACTACCTTTTCTAACACATGGTCCATTTTGGGCAGCGGATAGTTGTCCTTGAGATATGACTTATTAAGATTCCTGAAATCCACACACAGTCTGATTTCCCCGCTCTTTTTCCTGACCGGGACCAGGTTTGCTACCCAATCTAAATATCTCAGAGGTACTATTATTTTTGCGTCTAAAAGTTTCTTAACTTCTTTTTCGATCACGGGTAACAAAATGGGGTTGATCTGTCTAAGATTTTTCCTAAAAGGTTTGACCCCATCTTTTAGAGGTATCTTGTGATCAATTACGGAAGTGTCGTATGTCTTTAACTCATCATAAGACCAGGCGAAAACATCCTTATACCGTCTCAGTAGGTCTTTATACTTGATTTTTATTTCGGGAGGGAGGAATTTGGATATTTTTACCATCCTGGATTCTTCTGTGGTTCCTATATCGCAGTCCTCCACTTCTTCTAGTTGGGGTTGTAAGGTGGATTTCACAGGTATGTCGCTTTGATCAAAAAGTTTTTCTAAAGGAATCAATCCTTTCAGAATCTGGTTGTTTTTAAGGACCAGCATACGATGATCCGTGATTTTTTCTCGGAAAGCTTCAGGATCCTCCCCTTATTGCATGATCCATATCGGGTCATTTTGATTTTCTTGGTCTGCATGAGTTTCGGAGAATTCACCCACTGCTTCAAGAAATTTCTTAATTTGTTTGTCATCCTCAAAGACCTGCCAGTGCTGGATATTGTCTGGTATAGATGGTCTGTGTCTGATTTCTATGTGATACTTCAATTTGAAAGTTGTGGGAGGAGAGAAGGTTGAATCTGCTTTAGCCAATGCATCAGCATGTAAATTCTCTGCGCACAGGATGAAGTGGACATTTACGGATGAGAAAAAAATTTCCATGAGATCTCAGGCACAATTCCTGTATGATCTTAACCTGGGATGCTTGGCTTGGTAATGTCGGTTTATTTGTTTGACTATTAACTCTGCATCTCTGTATACCTCTAAGTTATTTATATTTATCTTCTTGGCATCCTCTAATCCTAAGACCAATGCTTCATATTCACATACGTTGTTAGTGTAATCTATATCCCACTGCAGTCTGTAGGAAAAAGGAACCATGAACTTTCCTTCGGGAGCCACTAAAAGCACTCCTGCACCAGCCCCTTCACAAGATGAGGCACCGTCAAAATACATTTTCCAGATACCGGTGCTACATAGATCCTTTGTCATATAACTTGACTCTTCCTTCTCTATATTGTTTTCCTCCGGACAACCATCTAAACTATCATCAAAATATAAGATACAATTTCCTAAATCTTGATCCGCAATGTAAATAGGGAAATTGTTCAAGTTTTTAGGGTCACTTACTGTGTATGCTAACCTCGTTTCTATGTACAACTGAGTAAATTGCCCACCAAACACAAGAATTATGGCGAACGTCATATCCAATTGAAGAGAACCCCCCAGCTTGGCTCCCCATGACCTAGACAACAGTAAGCCATACTTAGGGGGAATATCTGCAATAACCACATCCATCAGGATACTCTTAACCGGGACCTGTGCCAGGGTAACTACTAAGTCCTTTATCATTCCCATACACTTAACCCTTCTTGAGTCAAAAGAGTAAAGATCTCCATAAGTTTTGGTGATCTGGAGACCCAATTTGTCCATAATAATCTTAGGCATAACGTTATGGGAGGCTCCAGAGTCTAACATGAAATTATGTAGAAATTGATCATATACATTTAAAGTGATATAAAAGGGAGCAATAGTATCTTTGGCCCCTTCAAAATGTGGACCAAAAGTGATGTTAGGTTTGTCATCTTCTAGGTTTAAAACATTAGACTGGATTTCTAGCTCTGAGACACCCATCACTTTGGTAATCTGCTTCCGATAAACGGGGTTTTTTTCTAATTCTACCAGAGGGATTGGTATCTTAATTTTATTTATCTCGTTTTCAAAACTGAAAGTTCCGCTCACCTTGTCTGTTTCTTTGGTTGAGACTTCTGAATCCTTCCTTTCCGATTTATTCGTCTGGACCGCTTTATTACTTATGGTCTTGGTTGAAGGCGTAATTTTATTAGCCGTTTCGGTTCCTTGTGCTTGGGTCTCAACTTTTCCCACTTCGGACTCTTGTGTGCTTACTACTTTCATTTTGTTGTTGGGTAATAAGGTCTCTTCCGGAGTAGGCTCATAAGTTTGACCTCTTTGGAGGATTTTCTTGGGTTGAGCACTTGAGATGGGCTTACTCTTGGATCTTAAGTTGTATTTAGGTTGGATCTCAACCATTATCATTTCAGTTTCTTGTTGAGAGCCACAAAGGTCAGTATGATCACTTTCTTCACCCTTAACCGATGGTTGTTGAGTGCTTAGAGATTTCTAATAATCTTCTCTAGTTAGATATGGTTGTGTGTAGTCATCACCGAAGTTCATGACATCATTATCTGAATCTCCGAAATCTTGGAGATCGTTTGCTCCTATAAAAATTTCCCTCTTTAAGGGAGCTTGTATTTTTTTATCTTCGTTTTTTATTTGTCTTTGTTGGTTCAGGGGGTTGGGGTTCCTCTTGAAATCCTTTTTGGGGAAAGAATCATCTTTGGCCTGTTTGAGCTCCATTCTGGATATTTTATTAGACAGTTATTTAATTACTCTGGCCATATCTTCTACCCTATCATCTGTGGATCTATTAGACCCTGACGTACCTGCTTGTTCTCTAAAGCGTTTAGTTTCTCAGTTTCCCATTTCTAATTTAGCTTTAATCTTACCCAAATCCATCATATTAGACTCGATTTCTACCGCATCGTCCTGCATTCGGTTTAGGGTGGCTCCCCTTCTTTCTCGCAAAAGGAGTGCAAAATCCGGTTCGAAAGCCCCGACGAAAGTTACTTTGGCCGCGGGTTGGGACGATTTAACCTCGGCTGGGATTTTTTATATAGTTTGTTGAATCTTTGAATAAATTCCATGACTGTTTCTGAATTATTTTTTCTTAAAGACCCAAATTCGGTTAAATAATATAGATCGTCTTTTCTCTCGCCCCATTGTCTGAGGAAAGCATCTTCCAAAGTGTCATAAGACAAGATAGATGCTGCAGGTAGGCTCTAAAACCAAGTTCAGACCTAGCCTTCGAAGGTTTGGACAATAAGTCTCGAATATACTTCCTCATGTTCGATACCTAGGATATCTACGAATTTATCAAAGAAATTAATGTGTTTGGTCGCGGTCAGATCCCCTTCCCCAGTGAATTTTGGCAAATTTTTTATATAGTTTTCGGGAAGGTCGTGCAGAGGAATGGGAAATACTAAGGGAGCGTATCTTGCTGCAATTTTCGTAAACACTCTAGGAGGGGGGGCAAGCCCTTGGCCTCCATCTCCTCCTACAGGAACTCCTCCACCTCCTCCTCCAATAAACCCTCCACCTCCTCCTATAAACCCTCCACCTCCTCCTCCGGCGGCTGCCATCGTTATTAGTGGAAAGTCGTAAAGGGGGTTTCGAAAAATTAAAAGTGAATCTTTATTTTCTTCGTGAAGAGGAAAATCTGGCGATGAATGATAAGGAATGCGAGGACTTAGTTCCTTAGATTTGCAAGAGACGAAATCGGGAGAACCGACGGGTGTGGAAACCGAATGTGTAACACACTCTTCAGAATTAGGTGAGGTCAGTAAATTTAACTAAATGAAAGATGGTATGTCAACTGTCGATGAACTTTCAAGAGGTCCCTTTCCTTTGTGTACTAAAGGGACTGTTGGATGAATCTCACTCCTAACTTCGGAGCAGTTTGATGTTAAATCTTTAGTATCAAAGAGAGGACTGAGTGAGGTTGAGGGTTCAGAAGAAATCTTAGTCTTTAGTTGTGGGGGTTTAAGTTTGTAGACTGCAACGGTTGGCTTAAGAGAGCCTCTCGCCTTTAGAATCTTCTCAGGATCGTTAACGGGTGTAATCTGCTTACCATCTGGGTTTTTTCTGGTATTCCTTCGACTGGATGCCAGTTTATTATTCGTGGAGTCACCAAGTGAAAGATTAGGAAGCCTTAAAAAAGGTGTGTACTCTTTGTTCACTATCAAAGGGTAACACTTTCAACGAAAAATAAATATCGTTGTCCCAGGGAAAAAGATTTCGTAACTTCAGTCCCCGGCAACGGCGCCAAGAAGATGTTGTTCCAAAGTCTGTACTTAAGGTTTAGAAGTACAGTGTCTAGGCATCCGAAAGTGGGTAAAGGGTAGAGAAGAGAGAAACATCAACCTTCGGCAAGGGAAATTAGGGAAGATTTCTATGTTGGCGTTGTCTAGCTTCCAATTGTTCCTGGATGGTTATATCTCGTTCAATTGTTGCCCATGAACGTTCGAGTTCAACCCGAGTAATAGTTGTTTTAAGGATAGTATCGAAAAGGTTTAAGGCAATGTGTGTTTGATTTGATAATCCGGGTTCGATATTGGGCTGTGTTGGTATAGGGACAGTCATGGAGGAATAGTAAATAAGAAAAACTTCAGAGGGAAATTAAGTGTTGTCTCAATTCAGTCGTATAAAAGAGAGTTTATGGTTTCAGGAATAAAACAGGATGCAAATCAAAGGCTCGTTCCCGTAACTGAGTTATATTTTAATAAAATTGTATGAGGTGGGAGAAAACATTTAGTTGTCTATCGAGTAAGGCTCCTATCAAGGGAGAATCTCACGTATAAACAGAAGAAGAAAAAGATAAGGAAATAACCCGATGAAGCATAAAATATATATAGAATTCTAAAAGTGTTGACTGATCTTACACCTGCTGATAGCTAGTACAGAGGAAAAAAAGTAAACAATATAGAAAACCAATATTCATTTGCTATAGTAGAGGTTGTACTAAATTATAGTGAAGCATTCATCGGATAAGAATATGAAATGAAACGAAATATGAGATACAAGAAAACAAACTCATAACACAGTCGTGACGGAATTGAGAATCTTCATATTTGCTTTGTATTAACTCTCAAAGTGTAAAATCTCTGTTACAATCGACCCAAAAAGGTCCAACCTCTTTTTCTTTCTTTCTATAGTATATTTATACATTTTTACAATAAGATGGAATCTCAATCGTTACAAAAATTTCGGTTATGATAGGGAGGAGAGAAATCGCTCCATTTCTTCTTCTTTATCTTCACGTGGTGCCAGAAGTTTTTCCTCGCACGTGCTCGGTATAGGTGACACATCTTTCAACCAGCCGAGATATCAGCCTTAATGGTCCTGCTTGACAGTTGGCTTCAAAAGAGTAACAATCTCGGGCTAATTGCGGCAACCTGTCTTCCATCTATCTGTCTATGATGTCGATAGCGCATAATTGCGTGCTTGGTTTAATCATACATTTGTCTATTTGGACTATGTCTACCATAGTCACTTGGGAGATCTCAGCTGAATCTCTTTCCTCTTTTTCCTTTAAATCAAGCAAGATTTTTGCCATATTCATTTGAATCAATGCCTCGGCATTACCCCCGCTATCAATGCCTAGCAGATTGCCATCTATAGAACTAAAGGCCTCTTATAAGGAATTCATTACCCTTTTGGCTTGCAGCTTGCCTTCCGCGATGTTGTGCTCCCATTCTTTTGATAGAATGTTTCCTCTGGTCTGCGCCGAAATGGTGAACCTGGGAGTACTTCCTGAATCCCTGTTGTTTGTGGCTATTACAGCCTCTTGGAAGGTGACCCGTGCTGCTCCAGCTTCCCTTTCTCTAGTAGTTCAATTCTCCAAAACTTGATTAACCAGCAAGCAGTTGTCCCGAATCACCTCTACCTTGCCGAGTAAATTTCGTTGGGCCGCAAAGACTCTGCTCTGAATCTCCATCGCCTAGGACTGAAACATACCGATATTTATCATTTTGATTTCGGTGATTTCCACCCTAGCCTGCAGTTGTTCGATCAAATCTTTTTGCTGGCTCGCTTGCATCTGACCATCCCGAACCACCAGTTGTGCTTGTTCGAGCTTAGTCTTGAGCAACTCTATCTCATTTTTATCGGACAACCTTGCTTGCTCTATACCTACACTCACCTGGTCGTTAGCGTCTTCGTTGTTGTGGCTAGTCTGGCTTCAAGGGTCTTGATGAGGCGATTTTTTCGTTTAATATGGTTTTTCAAAACCCCGACTGAAAATTGGTTCGCTGTGGCATATGCACCTAATGTCCAAGCTATTTCTGTTGTGAACTGTTCATTCTTCTTGTCCTTCCCATCAGTCATAAATTTGTATTTCTTGACTGTCGATTCCCCTTCCTGATAGAATTCTCTCTTTATCACTGCCTTTCTCTTCTTATCGAAGAAGAACTCATTCGGAGGGAGTTCTTCCACCCTTATAGGCCTCAACTCTTCATTGAAGATCCACCCTGCGTCAATATTTCCCTGAGTTGACTGCAAGGGAGTAACTGACATGATAGGTTCTCCAATTTGCTTCGTTGATTGTCCCAGAGTAGTAACCAGACTCTACTTCTTCGGTGGGTCGGGAGTCTTTATCTCTTCTTTCGGACTCTTATTTTTCTCTTCCCCGTCCTGGTGCTTTTCTTGACCGGGTGTCGTATCTTTGGAGCCCTCGGCATCTTTTTGTTTCGCCTCCACTGTACTCGGATTCTCACCCCGCAACACTGCGAGAAGACAACTACATCGATGTTCTTGGAACTTTAGAACATCAGCCCTCTCCTCAGGTGCCAAGGTTTGTATCCGAGCTAGAATCTCTGCATAGGATCTTGCGCCTTGGAAAATTTCATCCGAGGGCGAATTCTCGTGCTCAAATCTCTTGAGTCCGCAACTGGCCAAATGATTACTCATGACCCTTTGCGGATCGTGATTCTTGAACTCAATAAGGACCAAATTTAAGTCATCTAGGGCTGCTGCCTCATCTTTAGCATGGCCGAAATCTAATAAAGAATATGAATTTAAATGAACAGGAAAAGGTGGCCATACCTTCTTCGAGTATCCCTTCAGCTCCTTGCTGATGCCACCGATTACTATTTGTCTAGCGACCTCACAAAAAGCCAGCTTGTCGGGAATGAATAATGGCAATGCATGTGGGGGAATAGAAGCCTCGAAAACTCTGAGATATGAGAATTTGGCTTCTACATACCAGTCAGTGATGCTGCTCAAATTCGTCACTATACTGTCCGAGATCCTGGGTGGCGGGTGACCGAAAATAGTGACATGCAGAGGCACCATCACCCAGTTGAAGATTTCATTTACGAAATCTTTCGCTTTGTTTTCCCATAGCTTCAAATGATAGACATGAATGGGCTCGGCCTCTGCTGGAGTCCAACTCCAGCTCATTAAGGGAAATGGTGTTAGAAATCATACGGCATCCATAATGTATGTAGACATAAAAAATGAAGAAATATTTCCGCTCTCTTTCTGTGCCCGATACTCTGTAAACCAACTGGTCAAGCTGTCAGACAACATTTTCACCCGGTCGAAGGAACAACCTTCGACGACTCAAAATATTAGAGGCACCCATGGAAGAAAGAAATGTGAGGTGTCCTCCCTCCCGTATAATCTGCATGTCATCATAGCTACATACTTGTACTGTGGTTCTAAGGAAGCTATTGAATATATACCATGATTGTCTGCCCTGAACTTCGCAGGGTGCGAAACCCAATCTCTTATTAAGTTGGACATGGTTTTTTCATACTTCCACACACTCCTTTTGTGTGAACTCATCCAAGAATTCGGCACCGTATGTAAAGTCGGACGTTGTTGGCAACTTATACATAGCTTGCAGATGTTCAGGTCTAAAAGTCTCGATGGTGACCTTATGCTCATTCATGATGGTTCTGGTTGGTATGTCCACATGGTCTAATGCCCATCGGACCATATCATAATAGGGGAGAAATCATGGCCTGGCCGCTACTTTATGCATTCTCGATTGAATGACGATCTTATACTTGGTGGTTATGTCGTATTTTTCGTTGTCGCTGGAATCATCAAAATAATCCACTAATTCGGCCTGCAGAACATCCAAAACGAATGACCAGTTCAGGCCAGAATCGACACTTCGAGGTGAAGTATCAGTGACGTTGTCGGAACCTTGTCCTACAACCTCAACGTTGGCTTTGGATGCTTTTCGCGGGGCCATGACGGGCGATCCTACTTTGGCTCTTCTGTGATAGAAATACGTATACATACAGAAGTTAGCTTGCTGAGAAAGTGTGCTCTACGTATTATAGAAATGAATTTACTATAGTGAATAACAGCTCTATATATATTTGAAAACTCGGTACTTTTTAGAACGGATCTGTCAAATCATGTTTAGAAATAAATTTATCAATAAAAACCCAATCTTTATTCGTCGATTCGCCTTATTTCATAATTAATGCCATAAATTTTGGCAGTTTGAAATGTCAGTTGGCGTATGGAAGAAACAAGATTACCTCGTAAATTGTGCAAGCATCAAAACACGAGATATATTGATTTAGCTTAATTAATCCGGTTTTACCAACATTAATTAATCTTTCGGTATTCGTTGTATCAGGGATTTTGCTTTAACCTTTTGAACCTCTAACCCCCGAAACTGCGATGATTGATTTAGGTTAATAAAAACGCAATTTTGATTAGGCGCTTAATTAATTACGTGATTATTTATATTCACCATATCGCAACTTGGAGCTCCGAAGGTAAGTTTCCAGGAAGTTTGCATGCCGAGCTACGAAACCGCAAGGTCAGGATAATACATTTTAATTAAAAGGGAAGATAAACTCGGATTAAGTGATTCATTAGTTATGTTCATATCCTTATCATGATTTCGGGAGTCGGGGCTTAGACAGTATAACCTTTTAAAAAGAAAATGTCGAGTGGCAAATTTCCGACAGAACTTTACCATGGTTTAGATTTTACTTTTAACCTTGACACGGGTTACTAAAAGAAGGACTTTGTGGTCTCGGCTATCGGGGTTACGACAATGAGAGTTTTGGACTTAGTGAACGCCGAAGCACGAAAACCCGATGATGTTTAATAGTGATTTGGGAAAACTTTACTCCCGTCACTGACCCGAGGTGAAATTTTAAAGCGATTTCACTGTTTCGTCGCTCAGGACTTGTGAACTATGTGATCTATAGCATCCAACATGCGAAATCCCGAGGTAGAACAAAAAGGGGGAGAAATTTTTTCCGAAAAGTAGAACTCACTCGAGAGTACAAAAATCGTCGCTGCTACGTGATAAGACTTTAGAGAATTTGAAACCACAGATGGAAAATAAGAAAACCATCTTTCGATTAAGACATGAATTTCGAGACGGCCTAGAAAAACAAAGGTGGCTCCAACAGTATCCATTACATCATTGTGTTTTGGTCCATGTCATGTTTCTGCTGTTGTGCCTCAATGTTCAAGGGAAGTATCTACCTCGAGAGTCAGCCATCACAAATATCTTGTCTCTATACCCATGTCAATCCATGTTCATTTGATCTACCAATCACATCTCTGTGTCTGTTTTGTGTCGTTGATGGGGGATACATCAAGGCTCGCCCTCCTTCGACGAGTCTATTCCTATCGACTTCAACACATTATCCAGGAACTAGACTTAGAAACCAATTAGTCCTTTGGGACCTACATGCCTTAATGGCAGGATTCCTCGTGTTCGACAGTGGGTTTACATCATTGACCTCTGATCGGATGATTCCACAGATCTTCGACTTCATCTCATCCATTCACATTTCGTTGGAATGTACTAGAGTACCTTGGGAATCATTGACATTAATGGTGATCCCCCTCGCGCTTGTTAACGGTTTACACCATTGACAGGTAATCAAGTGGTTTCTTCCATGTTCGATGTCAGGATATCTATTCACATGATTAGATTTGTACTACATCAGGATCGGTAAGAAGACCCTAGGTTGAGTGATCACTTTGATATGTACTTTTCCCACGTTGTGAAGGAGTTTCTTTTGAACAATGACACATATATTGTGACATAGATCCACTTTGTATTGGTCATGGCTATGTCTTGTCATCTTGTAGATCCACTGTGTATTCTTCGTGGCTACGATCAGTTCAGGTCATGGGAGTATATATCCACAGTGTATTTTCAGTGGCTATACCTTTTATCAATATAATTATGCATTTGCAGTGTATTTATGGCGGCCATACCTTGAAAGTCTCTATCACTCAAGCATAGGTATGCATGCCTTGGGTTTGAAGCATGTCTTAACATTTTTTTGATGGTTGTGTGCAACTTCTATCAAGTTCTCTGAGCCCACACCCTTTATTGAAAGTCTGCAAAGTATTTCAGTTATCAGTTCTTGTCTTCTAACTTCATACTTTGGGGGGCAATCTGTTACACCTCAAAATTACTCACTTCGCAAGTGTCACAAGTGTCGTCATTTCAAGTGTCGCATCTTGACCACAAGTGTATAAGTGTTGCTGACATCATACTACCTTCTTTCCTATGTTATGCCTCCAACAACATGACAAGGACACTTAGGACACCTCAAATATTAGTCTTGAAGAGGAGGAATCAGTCTGCTAGAGGTACAAGTGTTTTGCCACTAGAAAACCCACTAAAAATTGAGTTTTAGGGAGGAGTGCTCCCCTATACATTGTTAGGGAGCATTATAATGCTCTTTCCACACTTTTGGGGGAGCGTTATAACACCATCACTTGCTTTCCTTCTCTTTGGGAGCGCTATAATGCTTTGATGCCCCTTTTGGGGGAGCGCTACCTATTTTAGGCAAAAATTGGTTTGTTGAGAAGGATGAGGGAAAGATCCCCTCAATATCTGAAGGTAGTTGGATTCAAATCCTTGGTCAAGCCATGATCTTAGGGAAGATCCATAACTAGAGGGGGAAAATCCTCAACTTACCCCAAAGATATCTCAAGTAGTTGGGCCTCTCTAAGCCTATTTAAACAAGCCTTCTCATGGAGAAAGGGATGGAAGGAATTGTGAAGCATCCAACCTATGATATCATGAAGAAGGTGTCTTTCAGAACATCAACATTCAGTGTGTGGACTGTTTGAGCAAGGGCTCGGATGAGGAAGGCTTGGTGAAGCTACTACACTCACATCTATGGTTGTAAGAATTATTCATTGTTGTTATCTTTAATATAATATGCTTGGCTTGTTTCTTTCAAATCTATGTTTGATCTCACATGAATTTGTCTCTAATAGATAGATCTATTTCGAACTAATCTCAGTAGATTAGGAAGTTGTTTTTACTTTTGTTTGTCTACAGGGCTTATCGAGGAGTGTAAGATTGGAGCTCAACTCGGATCGGGCAGGGACAAACACCGGTAAAAGGTACTTCTTTTCTCCTTCCTCCTCACACATTAGTTTATCTAGATCTAAAAGGAAGTCAATGACCATGATAAGCATCCTTTGTCTTAAGAGTTAAGAGTCTATCTCTCAAGAGGAGATCTACCTGTCCGCAGGGGGATTTTCCTTCGACATATTAGACTATGTCTTTCTATCAATAAACATCAATCACATCAATATGACTATTTCTCCCCCTTTGAAAACAATGGAAAAGATCCATTCTCCTCTTGGGGCTGCTCCAATTTATTGAACTCTCCTTGGGGATGCTCCCCCTATCTTTTCGCCACTAAATAATCTCTCCCTCTTGGGGCTCCCCATATTCTTGAACCATCGCTCCCCCTGGAATTATGCCTCTGTGCTCTTTCCTCAAGTATAGAGATCTTTTCTAGGTATGAATATGATAAGTATTTCCTCCTAGAATCATAAGAAGAATGACCCCCCCCTATGGGTATGTCTCCCCCTATTTTCAACCAGATCATAGATCAACCACTCTCTCTATGATGATCCTTGGACCTATTCATGCATCAAACTTGTGCCATACCATACATCATGAAACAAAAGATATGTCAATAATGAAAATAGAGAACCAAGAACATGATATCAACCAAGTACATCATGCACAACATCCATGTGCATTAATCATGTACGTCAACAGATATCATCCATGGAATGTATCCACCATATGCCAACATGTGCATCTACCAATATGCCAACATGTGGATCTACCAATATGCCAACCATGTGCATCTACCAATTATGAGAACCATGTGCATATATCAATATGCCAAACAAATACCATCTATGAGTGTACCATCATGTATCATCACTTGCACCAAACAAGTATATCAACCATGCATCAACAAGCTATGACTCCCCAATGATGTACAACATGACTATCAACTCAAATCACCAACTACATGTCTCAATATGTAGCCCAACCACATGAAAAATGCATGCACCATGATATCCAACATATGATTCCAATAATACATCATAAGATATATCAATGAAACTCAAATATGTACCAGCCATGTACCCCAACAAATCAGCATCAATCCATACTCATGGGTTAGTGCCATGCACCCAAGATTTATTTTACATCGTCACCTTACATGATATAACATAGAACCATGAAAACTTGCAACAAACAGTGTCAGAACCTGCAATAAACAATGTCAGACCCTGCAACACAGATGTATACCATCACATCAAATTTCAACTCATGTGCATTGCATTTTTCCCAAGGCTTTACCACATATATGCGGTCTGTTGCACAACAAGTCGCGTATGTACGTGACCCATACAAGGTTAGCCTATGTATGTATGTGACTGATACCACTGTCACCCGTGTATGCTTCAGTAGATGACTTACTTGATATTTCCTTCAGTCTTTCATCATGTTCTGGCTACTTTGTCTTCTTCACCCACTTTTGTAGATGACCTTGCTTCGCAAAAATTGAGCTTTGAGCATCCATCTTTTCAAATATGTCTCCCTTTCTAACTTCATTCCTTATTCTAGCCATGCTATTTGAATTCCTCATCATGGAATTTCTTCTTCTATTCCAGTACTCTTGGGATTTGTGGCCAAATCTACTACAACTATAGCATCTAATGGTGTTACAGTGAACAACAATGTGTCCTTCATGATCACATCTCCAACACCTCATGGTGTTATAAAATCTTCCATTATATCTCCTTTCATAATATCTACATTCAAGAGCATTGTGACCATATCCATTACATGAATAACAATTCCCATGAAAAATACTTTCATACCTTTGCTTTGGTGTCCCAAAAATAGCTTCTTGATGTCTTCCTTGCTTTGTTCTTTTGAGATTTCCTTTGCCTTGTGTAGATGGTTGTTTTGCAACATTGTCTTCCTTATTTGATGGACTTACCTCATGCTTCTTTGAGGTGCTTTATTCAACATGTGTAGCTTCTTCTTTGTATCCACGTCCTGATTTATCACATGGTGATCTTTGACTTTCCAAGATCTCATCCAAGATTCATGAGCTATTCAAGAATTTGTTTGACTTTTCTACCTTCTTTCTAAGGTCAACAATTTCAACTTCTAACTTACAACATGACTCTTCCTTTTCATTTATTTGATTCTTCAATATTTCCTCTATTCTTTTGGCTTCTTCAATTTTGGTCTTGAGATGGACAATGGTTTCAAACATTTTGCTAATCTCATCATCTACACTTAGATCTTATTTTCCATTCTTTAGTCTTGTGATCTCTTCTTCCTTTTCTTCTAATTGAGTCTTATTTCTCTCTTCTTGTTCCTTAAGCATTTCCTTTAATTTCAAGATGTGCCTTAGACTCCTCCTAAGAAACTTCTTAGTGTTATCCGAAAGATAGTTATAGTCTATATAATAATGAACAATTCTATATCTATATAAAACCTCTTCAACTTCCTTTTGAAGTTTTAATAGATTTTATTCTATTATTTTCATGGGATAATTACCATCAAACTTTACACAAACTGTTTCTAGATCTCCTTCTTCACTTGTAGAGAAAAATCCATCATCATCATTGCAATCAAGGGTTTTTGAGGGTTATTTACCTTCATTTGAAATATCTACATGATCTTCCTTTTTGACAACATCAACACATAATTCTTTGCCTTCATTTGAAATGTCTTCAAGATCTTCCTTTGTGCTATCATCATTTGATTCTTTATCTTCACCATAAATGTTTTCAAGATCATATTTATAAATAATACAATTAAGGTTTTTTGGAGATTCTTTACCTTTAATGATCTTGATGGAGTGATCTTCAATATCTTCCTTCTCCTTCTTTCTTTGATATGTCTCATCTAGCTTTAGCCATAGATCCTTGACGGAAGTTAATTGTCCCATGCTCTCTTTTATAGGGCTTGAGAGTCCACTAAGAATGGTCTTGAGAGCCAATGCATCATTCTTATTTCTTTCCCTTTGAGATGCAAACTTTGACTTGTTATTCAATGAAACTGATCCACCAATGGCTTCTTCCAAATAGTTTCTCCTATTTCCTTCAAATGTACTCTCATCTCTATTCTCCAAGTATAATAGTTTTCCTTATCAAGGATTGGAACTTCATCATCCATTTGTGTGTCTATGGATATCCTGGAAGCTTTTTAAGGCTTGTAGTGAAGGCCTGCTCTGATACCAATTGTTGAACACACCTACCACTCTTAGAGGGGGGGTGAATGAGTGTGGGGCTCTTTTTAAAAACTTCCCTCTTACAAAAAACTCATTAGTTAGCATTGAAATTTTACTCATTACTCATTGTTGTCATTTATAAAAAATTATATGTGAGAACATGTCAGAAAAATATATCATCAACAAGTCATCACCACAAGGAACACAAAGAACACGTATGTACAATTTTCTTTTTATTACGGACTACAATCCTTGGTGTTTTTCAGCAACAATTGAATAGATTACAACTCTACAAGAGCACCAGCTCTATATGCAAGACTCATCTTACATCCTCAGCACCAACTGAGATGAGGCAAAAATCATCCACATATATCAATATGTCATAGGTACATGACCTGTCGGTAGTGCAGCACGTGTATGTACATGCCCTACCAGTAGTACAACCTGTGTATGTATGATGTCAGTCTATACTACAACTTGCGTATACCTCTGAGAAACTAGGGTTTATCCTTTTCATCACATGATCAGATCCTCTGCAACCTGCAAACACATTCTCTTATGTATTCCACTGTCTAGTATGACCCACAGTCAGTCACAACACATCTAAGCTCTCCAATAGCTTGTTCATACATCTCAACCATACACTCTGAATGATATTCAATCATGTATAAACAACAAGTATATTGTAGCCATCATATCAGTATTGAGTCACAAGAGTGTTGATCACTCCATCAACCAACACATACCACATCACAACAACCATACCAAGAATGCCTCAAGTATTCACCTCACAAAAAACAAGAAATTCCATCAAGACAAATAATGCAACCATACCAGAACTTCTATGGCAGATATGAGCCCATAGAATGCATGGAACCTTATTCATCATCCAAGAGCATGTCATCAACTCAAACACAGATCTTCAATACCTCATCAACTGTATGCTCCCTGTCCTCATTCAACCCATGTATGTATGTGCCCTGGATCAAAGCAGATCGCGTATACCTCAGAAACTAGGGTTTCTGAACCTCCAAGACTTTTGTCGTCATGACCTCAGACTTGCCGAGACTTTAATGCAATCATGAGATCATCCAGACCATCTCTCTCTCAGAATAGATCTTCAATCATGCTCAATATATCTTCAACAAGTGTGCATTCACACGAGACCCTAGCCTCTTATTTATACTCTTCATCTTCTAGGTCACTTAACCCATATCTAGGTCACTTCCTTATTTAGGGTTAACCACTTTCTATAAATAGAAAGTTCTCCATTATTTTATTAAAATAATACTTCTGGATTTTGTCACTTTACTTTATCATTAAAATAATGATTTCATATTTTCAAGCACTTTGACTTATTTGACCATTTGGGGCTTCAAGCCATCATATGGGGGTCCTCCAACTTCGTAAGGTCATAACTCTGAAAACGTGAGGAGTTATGTGACATTCCACATACCACCAGAAATGGCATGACAAGCACTATCCATATAGGATATTTTCACGAACAAAGTCATTGATCTTTATGTCATTATTCTACATACAATAATGGGTTCTCTCAACCACAACTCAACCACAAAGTGTCTTCCCATGAGGGCTTTCACCATAAGGGGACCACTTTGGAGTTCATACATTTGTAGTTCTTATTAATCATGACAAGACAATAATAAGTCATCAAACTATGCATAATATATCAAAGAATCCATCTTCATCATGTATCAATGACAACTCATTGATCCATCTTCAACTATGCATCTTGATCCATCTTCATCGATTGTTTTCCACTTGACATCTATCATTCTCATCAAGGATAATACATATACATTGTTCATCAATCATAAATCAATCAATATTATCAATCAATCAATCCATTGACATCAATTAATCACTCAATCACTTGACATCAATCCTTTGACATCAAAATAATCAAACATGGCCACCCCTCAAAGGGATGTTCTAGGTCTGGTAATGAAATTACTGGGCATGAGCACAAACGCTTCTTCAAGTCATCGAAGGCATGTCATTGGGACATTCCCCACACAATGTTTTCCTTACCGCCACCCCTGGTTACTTGGATGAGGGCCCATGCGATATGAGAGAATCCCAACACGAACCTGTGATAGAAATTGGCGAGGCCGAAGAAGCTCTGAAGTTCAGTGAGTGTGGTTGGGGCTTGCTAGTCACAGATGACCTAGATCTTAGCTGGATCCACATGTACACCATGTTGATCAATGATGTAGCCTAAGTAATGGACCTTTTCCATTCCGAAGGAGCATTTTTCCAAGTTTTCATATAGTTTGTGTTGTCGCAGGGTGTGCAGAACTTGCTGAATATGTTGCAAGTGTTCCACCCAAGTCTTGATGTAGATGAGGATGTCATCCAGATAAACCACTAAAAAATTATTGGTGAAAGGTCATAGGATATCGTCCATCATCCTCATAAATGTTGTTGGAGAATTTGTCAAACCAAAGGGCCTGACCGACCATTCAAAATGACCTTCTTTTGACTTAAAGACAGTCTTCCATACATATGTATGTTCTATTGGGACCTGGTGGTAGCTAGACTTTAGATCAAACTTACTAAAGTATTTGGCCCCCATGAGCTAACCAAGGAGGTCATTTATTCAGGGAATCGGGTACCAGTTTTGAACTGTAATTTTATTCAGAGCCCAGTAATCAATGCAAATTCTCCAGGTCCCATCTTTCGTCTGAACCAACATGATTGGGCTCCAACAAGGCAATGAGATTGGACGTATGTGCCCCTTGTGGAGCATTTCTTGGATCTACCTCTTGATCTCCTCGTTTTCTAATAGAGAGTGGCAATAGACTAGCCCATTTGGGAGCGTGCGCTTGGGATCAGATCAATGTGATGCTTGACCTAGAAGTGCAGAGGTACCCTAGTAGGAGAGGAGAAGATATATGAGTATTCTTCCACAACCTTATCCACTTTCTTCTGTTGTATGGAGAGAGTAGTCGTGGAGGCCCTGGATGTGGCTGCGATATTTCTCTCACTCTGAGAGAGAATCACGAAGAAGAAAAATTTCCAGGTTTGAGATATGACCTTCCTACATTGCTTGGCAAAGATCAAGGAAATAGAATGAGGAGGGACTACCCCAGGTATCATGTAAAATTTCCTGTTCAAAATAATTATAACACTACGAGGACTAGACTCATATACAACATGACATTTCCATAAATAAGTTTGTACCAAAAGAACATTACAAACTTCAAGAGGACAAACATCACACAATACCTCATATTTGAAGGGCTTGATACCGTACGATAGTCCACATTGTTGGTTGATGCAGAGATCACTTCCTTGGTGGAGCCATCCAATGGTGTATGGTTGTGGGTGTGGCATTGTTGGCAGGGACAACTGCTTGATGACCTTTGCTAAGATGACGTTCTTTTGGTTGCCGCTTTCAAAGATGAAGTGAAGTAGTGTGCCTTTTACCCTCATCTGTGAATGGAAGAGTCACTCGCCTTCTTCTGGCTCGTTGGTTCACCAGGATGGAGCTTGGTGGTAGAAACAGTGTCACTGGGTTCCATTTCAATGATCTGTCTTCCCATTTCTAGTTCTGAATCAGAGTCAGAACCCACATCTAATTCATAGGCTTTCACTTCGGCCACCAAAGACTACTTTGAGCAGTAGTCAGCAGTGTTATGCCAAGGACTCTTATGGAAATCATACCACTTCCCAATATATTTATTTGTCTTTCTGGTGTCCTTCCTTTCTTGCGATAGGGAATGGTTGTCTTGATATTGTTCATATTTTCTCTATCCTTTGTTTTGTGGGTTGGGGTCGCCCCTTCCTAGATTTTGCTGTGGGGGGTTCCAAGGAACAAATTGTCGCATATTTTGTATCTATGCAAAGTACCATGATACTTGAGCACCATATGTCACTCTTAATATTTGATACCCAGCTTGGTGTGCAAGGTATGGAAGCTATTTGTGAACTCTGGCACAGCTTGGTCTCTTTCATGCCGTAGTGTGGTCCATTTGGTATACAAGTTGTCATAACTTTCGGTAGGGTAGTATCATTCCTTAATAAAATCTCTGAAGGATTCTCAGGTGGTAATGACTATAAATAATGAGGGTTTCTCTCTTTCCTTTTCCTCACAGAAATTTTCCCACCAATCTTTGACATGGGGAACGACTTTGAGGATTGCAAAAGTAATCTTTTCTCTATTCGAAAAGTTATGGAAAGAAAAATAAAATTCTAGTAGATTTAACCACTTGTCTACAACATTTGTGTCTATCTGACCTTCAAATATAGGAATATCGAAGTTGATTTGTACCTTGAAGGGGGCGGTGCCTCCACTCGAGGAAGACACCTCTCCTGTTGGTAGTCGCTAAAGGATTTACACGAAACTATCCATCATATCGTTCCTTTGTTTTGTGAGGTCTTCCTCAAGCATCATTTTGAAAGGATCTCTTGTCCCATTAGCTTTATTTTCTCCTTCCATGAGAGGTCTCTTGGGTGTAAGAGATCTTTTATCCTCAAGAGAAATAAGCTCGAGACCCAATTCTTTGTATCCTGACCTCGTTGGGGACATGCATTAAGACGACAAGAAGCAGACCGCTCTGATACCACCTATCCAGATTTTATGAGAAGAACAAGATGAATATAGATTATTAAAATATTCTTAACAAAGAATAATAGATATAAAGTAAAATTGTTTTTCTATTCAATAAGGAAATAAGTTGAAATCGTAAAATGCAGCAGAAAACAATCTTGTTGGAATGGTGATTGCTTATCTCTGAGAAGAGATGTGATGGTTGCGCTCATTCACCAGAAGATGAATATAATGAGGCTATGAAGGCCTTTTTACAATAAATAGTAATTTCAAAAAACCTATACACCCAAAAACCTAACCCTAGGAGATGAAGCGCCAAAAGTCATGTGGGCCCTGTTTGGGTAAGTTAGTATATCAACTTCGCGAGGTCGTAACTTTTTCATACGATCTTTGTTTTAGGCATAGGATAGACCGTTGGAAAGGTATAATTAAGGAGATTCATTTAGGGGGATTAATTAGAGCCTTCAAATATCATTGAGAATATTGGTCCCGAAAAACCTTCATTTAGGCCCTCAAAATGGCCCCGGAAGTTAAAAACTGCTAAAAATAGTATATTGCCAAAATCGCCAGAAACCTGTTTTGAGTGAGTTGGACAAGGTGAGTGGACATCGATATCCACCTGGATAAATCCTCCCTCCTTAGGAATCAATGGTCTCCATTGCATTTACTTCCCCCATTAGATGAGGAAGTTTCTTTTGAATTTGGCCCCGAGTGAGCCACTTGCCTTGGTGCAGGAGTTGCCCTGCTTTAATGACTCGATAAAGATGGAACCTTTATTGTCGAGTTCCCTTGATATGTGTGTCCACAATATGATCACTAGATTTGTTTTAATGAAGTGAGGTTTGAGCTCTATTGGTTTCAACTTCTCTGCTATCTTGGAGGTGTCCAATAATGGTGGGAAATATGGCCAAAGGAGAGCCAAATTGAAGACTGGGTGCAGGCCAAGGAAAGGGGAAATGTTGAGATCAAAAGTATTGTCACCCATAGACTTGGTGATGGTTTACGGCCCATAACGGAGTGGGAGAAGCTTCTGATGGGGCCCTATAAGGCATTCTTTCTGCAAGTGTAACCAAACTTTGTCTCCCACCTTAAACTTATGTGGCACCCAATGTTGACCAGGGGCTTCTTGTACTTGGAATTAGACTTCTGTAGAATATCCTGAACCTATTTTCAAATGTGCTAGATCTACTCAATGAACAAAGTGGCTTTGTTAGATTTTGGTGGAGCAGGGGACAAGTTGGTCGAGGTGGTCATCGGGGGTAGTGCAACATCCATGGGGCCCAATGGTTGTAATCCCAACCCCACCTGAAAGGGGTTATGGCCAGTTGAGCTATGAAGGGCTTGATTGTAGTTATGTTGGACATTGGGAATACTCTCATGACATGTGCGGGGGTGTTTTTAATTGTATATGTGTAGGATATGTACAATCATTCGATTGAAAACCTCAGTTTGGCCATCTATCTCAGGGTGGAAGGAAGTGGATTGGTGAGCTTGGTATCCAACAGTGACCAGAGGATCGAAAATAATGTGCTGAGGAATCGAATTTCATGGTTTGAGATAATGATTTGTGGGATCCAAAAATGTACTCATACTCATTCAAAGAAGAGCTTGGGAGTGGCTTCTGCTGTGATTTTCTTCTTACAGGCGGCTAGAATCGCCATTTTGGAAAAGTGATCAACAACCACAAAAACACAGTCATTTCCCCTCTTGGTGGACGGGAGGCCCGACATGTTATCCATTGAAATTGATTCCCATGGCCTGTCAGGAGTAGGCAGAGGGGTGTACATGTCTTCTTTCTTAGTGTTCAGTTTGGAAATAGTGCAGGCAGTGCAGGACTTGATATACTTGTCGACATCCTGTCGAAGTTTCGACAAGTAGAAATATTTTTTAAGCACTGCAACTGTCTTTTCAACGCCAAAGTGTCCTGCCACCCAACTATAATGAGATTCCCAAATCAACTTCACACTCTCTCTTGATGGAACACATAGATGACCCAGACGACACAACAACCCATCTTGAATATGGAAATTAGTGACCACTGAGTTGGCACCCTACATTTTCTAGGTGGTGGAGAAGTCAGGGTTTGTCTCATAGAGGTGGGGCCATCCGAAGGTCTCATGGCCACAAGAGTCTAGCACCATGGTGAGTTCCACGACTGAAGGTATCCTAAGGAAATCAACAACTCGGTTGGTACTTGTTGTTTTATACTTGATGTTGAGGTGGAACTGCTATAAGTATGGGGACCACTTCTGATGGCGATCATTTTGAAATTTTCCTTGGGTATGCATGAACTATAGTGGCTTGTGATAAGTGTGGATGATTGTCTCCTTCCCAAGAATATAATGTCTCCACTGGAAGAAATATTACACAATGGAGTAAATTTCATTTTTGTAAGTATGGTACTTACGAAAAACATCTGATAGTGTCCCACTATGATATGCCATGGGGTGTTTGTGTTGAGTAAGAACGACACCCACAACATAGTCTGAAGCATCTGTCTCAATATCAAAGGGATGTTGCAGGTCTGGTAATGAATGTACTGGGGATGAGAACAAACGCTTCTTCAACTCATCGAAGGCTTGTTGTTGGGACAGGACCCAAAAAATATTTTCCTTACCTCCACCCCTGGTTACATGGCTACGATCTTTCTCTCACTCTGAGAGCGAATCACAAAGAAGACAAATTTCTTTGTCTGAGAGATGATGTTCCTTCATTGCTTGGCAGAGATCAAGGAAATATCACTATGAGGGACTACCTCGAGTATCCTATACAATTTCCTTTTCAAAGTAATAATAATAGTACGAGGCCTAGACTCATATACAGCATGACGTTTCCATAAATAAGGTTGGCCCAAAATAACATTACAAACTTTGAGAGGAGCAACATCACACAATACCTCATATTTGAAGGGATTGATACCATATGACAGTCGACATTGTTGGTTGATGCGGAGATCGCTTCCTTTCTGGAGCCATCCAATGGTGTAGGGTTTTGGGTGCGGCGTTGTTGGTAGGGACAGTCGCTTGATGACCTCTGCTGAGATAAGGTTCTTATAGATATATCTATCAATGATGAAGTGCAGCAGGGTGCCTTTTACCCACATCTGTGAATGGAAGATGCTCTCTCCTTCTTCTGGCTCATCTGGTTCACTAGGATGGAGCTTGATAGGTACATTTCAACTCCCAAAGTAGGTACATTTCAAATTCATTATCCATATCGTTGGAAAACTTCTCACTCAATATATCATCATCATTTCCAGAGATGATTCCATCAACATACACTTCTATAATAATCACATACTACCTTGATCCACTTTTATGTAGAGGTTACTATGTACATTTCCCCTTCTGAATCATTGTTGTTGTAAGTACCTATCCAGTATTCAATATCAAGTTTAATATCTTTGAGAAGAGATGTGACGGATACTCGCATTCAAAAGAAGATTGATTACAATGAGGCTATAAAGGTATTTTTGACATGAATAAAATCCAAAACCCTAACCCTAGAATATGCAAAGGCAATAGTTTTGTGGACCCCGTTTTGGGTAGTTTGGTGTATAAACTTCACGGGGACGTAACTTTGGCATACGATCTCTATTTGGGGTACACGATATCTTGTTGGAAAGGTATCATCGAGGGGATTTATTGGGGTCTCAATCAGAGCCTTTGTAAATCATTGAGGTTGGCCCAAAATAACATTACAAACTTTGAGAGGAGAAACATCACACAATACCTCGTCTTTGAAGGGCTTGCTACCGTATGGCATTCGACACTATTAGCTGACGCGGAGATTTCTTCCTTGGCGGAGCCATCCAATGGTGTAGGGTTGTGGGTGTGGCATTGTCAGTAGGGACAATTGCTTGATGACCTATGATGAGATGAGGTTCTTCTGGCTACTGCTATCAACGATGAAGTGAAACGGGGTGCCTTTTACCCACATCTGTGAATGGATGAGGCGTTCGCCTACTTCTGTCTCATCTAGTTCATCAGGATGGAGCTTGGTGGTAGAAACGGTGGCACTGGGTTCCATGTTAATGATCCATCTTCCCCTTTCTGGTTCTAACTCAGAGTTAGAAACCACATCTGATTCAGAGGCTTTCACTTCGGCCACCAATGATTTCTTTGAGCGGCAATAAACAGTGTTATGCCGAGGGCTCTTGTGGAGGTTTCACCACTTCTAGCTATCTTTATTTGTCTTTCCAGTGTCCTTCCTTGCTTGTGGCTTGGAATGGATGTCCTTATATTTTCCATATTTTCTCTGTCCTTTGTTCTATGGGTTGGGGATGCCCCTTTCTGGCTTTTGCTATGAAGGGCTCCTAGGTCCAATTTGCCATGTCTTTTGTTTGAGCTTCTGATCAATTTTGATGGCATATCAGGAGGTCACACCCATGGAATAAATGTAAAGAAATTTGTAAGATATTTGGTGCGCAAGGTATGGAAGATATTTGGGAACTCTAGCACTGCTTGGTCTCTTTCCTGCTGCAGTGTGGTCCATTTGGTATACAAGTCGTCATAACTTATGACAGGGTAGTATTACTCGTTAATAAAATCCCTGGAGGATTCCTAGGTGGTCGAGAATTTAAATAATGAGGGTTCCTCTGTTTCCTTTTGCTCACAAAAATTTTCCCACAAATATTTTGTTGGACACACCTACCACACTTAGAGGGGGCGTGAATGAGTGTGGGGCTCTTTTTCAAAACTTCCCTCTTACACAAAACTCATTAGTTAGCATTCAACTTTTACTCATTACTCATTGTTGTCATTGATAACCAATTAGATGTGAGCACATGTCAGCAAAATATATAAGAAATATATCATCAACAAGTCATGACCACAAGGAACACAAAGAACACAAGATGCATGTAAAATTTTCTTTTAATTACAGACTACAATCCTTGGGGTTTTTCAGCAACAACTGAATAGGGTACAACTCTACAAGAGAACCAGCTCTATATGCAAGACTCAACTTACATCCTCAGCACTAATTGATATGAGGCAAAAATGCTCCACAGATATCAATCTGTCACAGGTACGTGACCTATCAGTAGTGCAGCATGTGTATGTACACACCTTTCCATTAGTACAGCCCACGTATGTACACTGTCAGTCTATACTACAACTTGCGTATACCTCTGAGCAACTAGGGTTTATCCTTTTCATCACATGATCAGATCCTCTGCAACCTGCGAACACATTCTCTTCTATCTTCCACTCTCCAGTCTGACCCACAGTTAGTCACAACACATCCAATCTCTCCAATAGCTTGCTCATACATCTCAACCATACACTATGAATGTTATTCAATCATGCATAGAAAACAAGTATACTGTAGCCATCATATCAGTACTGAGTCACAAGAGTGTTGATCACTCCATCAACCAACACATACCACATCACAACAACCATACCAAGAATGCCTCAAGCATTCACCTCACAACAAACAAGAACTTCCATCAAGACAAATAATGCAACCATACCAGAGTTTCTATGCCAGATCTGAGCCCATAGAATGCATATCTAGAACCTGCTTCATCATCCAAGAGCCTGTCATAAGCTCAAACATATATCTTCAAGACCTCATCAACTATATGTGCCCTGTCCTCATTCAGCCCACGTATGTACGTGCCCTGGATCAAAGCAGCCTGCGTATACCTCAAAAACTAGGGTTTCTGAACTTTCGAGACTCTGTCGTCATGACCTCAGACTTGTCAAGACTTTAATGCACTCATGAGATCATCCAAACCATATCTCTCTCAAAATAGATCTCCAATCATGCTCAAGATATCTTAAACAAGTGTGCATTCACAAGAGACTCTAGCCTCTTATTTATACTCTTTATCTTCTAGGTCACTTAACTCATATCTACGTCACTTCCTTATTTTAGCGTTAACCACTTTCTATAAATAGAAATTTCTCCATTATTTTATTAAAATCATCCTTCTTGATTTTGTCACTGAATAATACTCCCCATATCTTATCGCCACTGAATAATCTCTCCCCTTTTGAACAAGGGATAACAATCTTATGTAATTCTGAAAATACATTGCTCATGCTCCCTCTATGACCATCACTCCCCCTGAAATTATGCCTCTGTCCTCTTTCCTCAAGTATAGAGATATTTTCTAGGTATGCATATGATAAGTATTTCCTCCTAGAATCATAAGAAGAATGACTCCCCCTATGGGTATGTCTCCCCCTATTTTCAACCAGATCATAGATCAACCACTCTCTCTATGACAATCCTTGGACCTATTCATGCATCAAACTTATTCCATACCATACATCATGAAACAAAAGATATGTCAATAATGAAAATAGAGAATCATGAACATGATATCAACCAAGTACATCATGCACAACATCCATGTGCATTAAGCATGTATGTCAACAAATATCATCCATGGAATGTATCCACCATATGATAACATGTGCATATACCAATATGCCAATATGTGCATCTACCAATATGCCAACCATGTGCATCTACCAATTATGCCAACTATGTGCATCTATCAATATGCCAAAAAAATACCATCTATGAGTGTACCATCATGCATCATCACTTGCACCAAGCAAGTATATCAACCATGCATCAATAAGCTATGACTCCCCAATGATGTACAACATGACTATCAACTCAAATCACCAAATACATGTATCAATATGTATCCCAACCACATGCAAAATGCATGCACCATGATATCCAACATATGCTTCCAATAATACATCATAAGATATATCAATGAAACTCAAATATGTACCAGCCATGTACCCCAATAGATCAACATCAATCCATACTCATGGGTTAGTGCCATGCACCCAAGATTTATTTTACATCATCACCTTACATGATCTAACATAGAACCATGAAAACCTGCAACAAACAATGTCAGAACCTGCAATAAAGAATGTCAGACCGTGCAACACAGAGTTATACCATCACATCAAGTTGCAACTCATGTGCATTGCCTTTTTCCCAAGGCTTTACCACATATACACGATCTGTTGTACAACATCTCGCGTATGTACGTGACCTATACAAGGTCAGCCTACGTATGTACATGACTGATACCACTATCACCTGTGCATGCTTCAGTAGATGACTTACTTGAGATTCCCTTCAGTCTTTCATCCTATTTTGGTTGCTTTGTCTTCTTCACCCACTTTTGTAGATGACCCTGCTCCTCAAAACTTGAGCTCTGAGCATCCATATTTTCAAATATGTCTCCCTTTCTAACTTCATTCCTTATTCTAGCCATGCTATTTGAATTTCTCATCATGGAATTTCTTCTTCTATTCTAGCACTCCTGGGATTTGTGGCCAAATATACTACAGTTGTAGCATCTAATGGTGTTACAATGAAAAACAATGTGTACTTCTTGATCACATCTCCAACACCTCATGGTGTTATAAAATCTTCCATTATATCTCCTTTCATAATATCTACATTCAAGAGCTTTGTGACCATATCCATTACATGAATAACAATTCCCATGAAAAATACTTCCATACCTTTTCTTTGGTGTCCCAAAAATAGCTTCTTGATGTCTTCATTGCTTTGTTCTTTTGAGATTTTCTTTGCCTTGTGTAGATGGTTTTTTTTCAACATTGTCTTCCTTATTTGATGGACTTACCTCATGCTTCTTTGAGGTGCTTTCTTCAACATGTGTAGCTTCTTCTTTGTATCCACGTCCTGATTTATCACATGGTGATCTTTGACTTTCCAAGATCTCATCCAAGATTCGTGAGCTATTCAAGAATTTGTTTGACTTTTCTACCTTCTTTCCAAGGTCAACAATTTCATCTTCTAACTTACAACATGACTCTTCCTTTTCATTTATTTGATTCTTCAATAGTTCCTCTATTCTTTTGGATTCTTCAATTTTGGTCTTGAGATGGACAATGGTTTCAAAACTTTTTCTAATCTCATCATCTACATTTATATCTTCTTTTCCATTATTTAGTCTTGTGATCTCTTCTTCATTTTCTTCTAATTGAGTCTTATTGCTCTCTTCTTGTTCCTTGAGAATTTCCTTTAATTTCAGGATGTGCCTTAGACTCCTCCTAAGAAACTTCTTAGTGTTATCCGAAAGATATTTATAGTCTATATAATAATGATCAGTTCTATATCTATATAAAGCCTCTTCAACTTCCTTTTTAAGTTTTAATAGATTTTATTCTATTCTTTTCATGGGATAATTACCATCAAACTTTACACAAACTGTTTCTAGATCTTCTTCTTCACTTGTAGAGAAAAATTCATCATCATCATTGTAATCAAGGGTTTTTGAGGGTTCTTTACCTTCATTTGAAATATCTTCATGACCTTCCTTTTTTCCAACATCAACAGATAATTCTTTGCCTTCATTTGAAATGTCTTCAAGATCTTCCTTTGTGCTATCATCACTTGATTCTTTATCTTCATTTGAAATGTTTTCAAGATCACATTTATAAAAAATAAAATCAAGGGTTTTTGGAGATTCTTTACCTTTAATGATCTTGATGGAGTGATCTTCAATATCTTCCTTCTGGTTCTTGCTTTGATATGTCTCCTCTAGCTTTAGCCATAGATCCTTGGAGGAAGTGCATTGTCCCATGCTCTCTTTTATAGGGCTTGAGAGTCCACTAAGAATGGTCTTGAGAGCCAATGAATCGTTCTTCTTTCCTTCCCTTTGAGATGCAAACTTTGACTTGTTCTTCAATGAAACTGATCCACCAATGGCTTCCTTCCAAGTAGTTGCTCCCATTTCCTTTAAATGTACTCTCATCTCTATTCTCCAAGTAGAATAGTTTTCCTTATCAAGGATTGGAACTTCATCATCCATTTGTGTGTCTATGGATTTCCTTGAATCTTGTTAAGGCTTGTAGTGAAGGCCTTCTCTGATACCAATTGTTG
Source organism: Picea engelmannii (assembly GCA_009831015.1). Classification (NCBI taxonomy): domain Eukaryota; kingdom Viridiplantae; phylum Streptophyta; class Pinopsida; order Pinales; family Pinaceae; genus Picea; species Picea engelmannii. Next base: position 416,963 of record ML782006.1, on the reverse strand, counting down.
GACACACCTACCACTATTAGAGGGGGGGTGAATGAGTGTGGGGCTCTTTTTCAAAACTTACCTCTTACACAAAACTCATTAGTTAGCATTGAAATTTTACTCATTACTCATTGTTTTCATTTATAACCAATTAGATGTGAGCACATGTCAGCAAAATATATCATCAATATATCATCAACAAGTCATCACCACAAGGAACACAAAGAACACAAGATGTATGTTCAATTCTCCTTTTATTACGGACTACAATCCTTGGGGTTTTTCAGAAACAACTGAATAGAGTACAACTCTACAAGAGCACTAACTCTATATGCAAGGCTCAACTTACATCCTCAGCACCAACTGAGATGAGGCAAAAATCCTCCAAAGATATCAATCTGTCACAGGTACGTGACCCGTGGGTAGTGCAACACGTGTATGTACGCTCCCTACCAGTAGTACAACCTATGTATGTACGTTGTCAGTCTATACTACAACTTATGTATACCTCTCAGAAACTAGGGTTTATCCTTTTCATCACATGATCAGATCCTCTGCAACCTGCAAACACATTCTCTTATGTCTTCCACTGTCTAGTCTAACCCACAGTCAGTCACAACACATCCAAGCTCTCCAATAGCTTGCTCATACATCTCAACCATACACTATGATTGATATTCAATCATGTATAGAAAACAAGTATATTGTATCCATCATATCAGTACTGAGTCACAAGAGTGTTGATCACTCTATCAACCAACACATACCACATCAAAACAACCATGCCAAGAATGCCTCAAGCATTCACCTCACAAAAAACAAGAAATTCCATCAAGACAAATAATGCAACCATACCAGAGTTTCTATGATAGATTTGAGCCCATAGATTGCATATCTGGAACCTACTTCATCATCCAAGAGAATTTGATCAGCTCAAACACAGATCTTCAAGACCTCATCAACTATACACGCCTTGTGCTCATTCAACTCGTGTATGTATGTGCCCTGGATCAAAGCAGCCCACATATACCTCAGAAACTAGGGTTTTGGAACTTCTGAGACTTTTGTCATCATGACCTCAGACTTGCCGAGACTTTAATGCGCTCATGAGATCATCCAGACCATCTCTCTCTCAATATATCTTCAATCATGCTCAATATATCTTCAACAAGTGTGCATTCACAAGAGACCCTAGCCTCTTATTTATACTCTTCATCTTCTAGGTCACTTAACCCATATCTAGGTCAGTTCCTTATTTAGGGTTAACCATTTTCTATAAATAGAAATTTCTCCATTATTTTATTAAAATAATACTTCTTGATTTTGTCACTTTACTTTATCATTAAAATAATGATTTCTTCTTTTCAAGTACTTTGACTTCTTTGACCATTTGGGGCTTCAAGCAATCATATGGGGCTCCTCCAACTTTGTAAGGTCATAACTCTCAAAACGTGAGGAGTTATGTGACATTCCACAGACCGCCGGAAATTGAATGACAAGCAATATCCATATATGATAGCTTCATGAACAAAGTCACTGATCTTCATCTCATTATTCTACATACAATAATGGGTTCTCTCAACCACAACTCAACCACAAAGCATCTTCCCGTGAGGGCTTTCACCATAAGGGGACCACTTTGGAGTTCATCCATTTGTACTTCTTATTAATCATGACAAGACAACAATGAGTCCTCAAACTATGCATAATATATCAAAGAATCTATATTCATCATGTATCAATGACAACTCATTGATCCATATTCATCTATGCATATTGATCCATCTTCATCGATTGGTTTCCACTTGACATATATCATTCTCATCAAGGATAATACATATACATTGTTCATCAATCATCAATCAATCAATATTATCAATCAATCAATCCATTGACATCAATTAATCACTCAATCACTCGACATCAATCCTTTGACATAAAAATAATCAAACTATTGGCATCAATGACAACATGATCCAACATCTTTGGCATGGGGAATGTCGTTGGGGAGTGCAAAAGTAATATTTTCTCTATTCAAAAAGTTACGGACAAAAAAATACCCTTCTAGTAGATTCAACCACTTGTCTACAACATATGCGTCTATCTGACCTTCAAATATAGGAATATAAAAGTTGATTTTTACTTCGAAGGGGGAGGCACCTCTGTTTGAGGAAGATGCGTCGTCTGTTGTTAGCCACCGAAGGATTTGAGCGAAACTATCCTTCATCTCATTCCTTTCTTGCATGATTGATTCCTCAAGCAACATTTTGAAAGGATCTCCTATCCCATCATATTTATTTTCTCCTACCATGAGAGGTCGCTTGGGTGTGCAAGATATTTTATCCTCAAGAGATACAAGATCGAGACCCAATTCTTTGTATCCTGACCTCATTGTGGACATGCATTAAGATGACAAGGAGCAGACCTCTTTGATACCACTGATCTAGATTTTATGAGCAAAATGAAATGAATTATATTATTAAAAGATACTTAACATAGAATAATAGAGATACAGAAAAAAAAAAATTATATTCAATAAGGACATAAGCTGAAACTGTAAAATGTAGTAGAAAACAAGCTTTCTAGAATGGTGGCGGCTTATCTCTGAGAAGAGATGTGACGGTTGTGCTCATTCTATAGAAGATGATTACAATGAGGATCTTAAGGCATTTTTACAATAAATAGGAATGTCAAAAACCCTAGACATCCAAAAACCTAACCCTAGGAGATGAAGCGCCAAAAGTCATGTGGGCCTCGTTTGGGTAAGTTAGTACATCAACTTCCCGGGGTCGTAAATTTTGCACACGATCTCCGTTTTAGGTGCACAATATCCCACTGGAAAGGTATCATCAAGAAGTTTCATATAGGGGGGTCAATCCTGAAAAACCTTCAATTAGGCCTTCAAAATGGCTCTGGAAGTTAAAAACTGCTAAAAATAGTAAGTTGCCATAAAACTGTTTTGAGCGAGTTGAACAAGGTGTGTGGCCATCGATATCCACCTGGATAAATCATACCTCCTTAGGAATAAATGGTCTCCATTTCATTGATTTCCCGCATAATATGAGGAATATTCTATTGAATTTGGACCTGGGTGAGCCACTTGGCTTGGTGCTGGAGCTGCCCTGCTTTGACGACTCGATAAAGCTAGAACCTTTGTTGTCGAGTGCCCTTGATCTATGTGTCCACAATATGATCATTGGATGCTTGTTGCATGAAGTTAGGGTTGAGCTATGTTGGTTTCAACTACTCTTCTATCTTGGAGGTGTCCAATAATGGTGGGAAATATGGTCGAAGGAGAGCCATGTTGAAGACTGGGTGCAAGCCAAGGAAAGGGGGAATGTTGAGCTCAAAATCATTATCACCCACAACCTTGGTGATGGTGTACGACTTGTAACAGAGTGGGAGAAGCTTCCGATGCGGACCTGTAAGGCATTCTTTCTGCAATTGCAACCAAACTTTCTCTCCCACATGAAACTTATGTGGCACCCAATGTTGATCATGGCGCTGCTTGTACTTGGAATTAGTCTTCTATAGAATATCTTGAACGTGTTCAAGGATGTGATGGATCCGCTCAATGAACCAAGTGTCTTTGTCAGCTTCTGGTGGAGCAGGGGAATATTCAGGCAAGGTGGTCACCAGGGGTAGTGAAACATCCATGGGGCCCAATGGTTGGAATCCCAACCCCATCTGAAAGGGAATGTGGCCAGTTGAGCTATGTAGGGCTCGGTTGTGGCTATGTTAGACATAGGGAAGAATCTCATCCCATGTGTGGGGGTGTTTTGAATTGTACATGTGTAGTATATGTACGATCATACAATTGATGAAATCAGTTTGGAAATCTATCTGGGGTTGGAAGGCAGGGGATTTGGTGAGCTTGGTATCCAACAGTGACGAGAGGCTCAACTAGAATGTGCTAAGGAAATAAATTTCACGGTCTCAAATAATGGTTTGTGGGATCCAAAAATGTACCCATACTCATTCAAAGAAGATATTGGCAGTGGCTTTTGTTGTGATGTTCTTCCTATAGGTGGCTAGAATCACCATTTTGGAAAAGCGATCAACAACCACAAAAAATAGTCTTTTCCCCTCTTGGTGGATGGGAGGCCCAACATGTAGTCCATTGAGATGGATTTCCATGGCCTGTCAGGACTAGGAAGAAGGATGCACAGACCATGTTTCTTAGTGGTTGGTTTGGCAATAGCACAGGCATTGCAGGACCTAATATACTATCTGACATCCTATCGAAGTTTCAGCCAGTAGAAATGTTTCTGCAACACTACAACTGTCTTTTCGACGCCAAAGTTTCCTTCTACCTGACTGTAGTGAGCTTCCCAAATCCTCTTTGTATGCTCGCTTGATGGAACAAAGAGATGGCCCAGATGACAACACAACACATCTTGAATATGCAAATTAGTGACCACTAAGTTGGCGCCCAATAGTTGGTGGCTGGTGGAGAAGTCAGGGTCTGTCTCGTAGAGTCAAGGCCATATGGAGGTCTCATGGATGCAAAATTCTAGCAGCGTGGTGAGTGCCATAATTGGAGGTCGACTGAGGAAATCAACAACTCGGTTGGTACTTCTTGTTTTATACTTGATGTTGAGGTGGAACTGTTGTAAGTATGTGGGCCACTTCTAATGGTGGTCATTCTGCAATTTTCCTTGGGTCTGTATGAACTGTAGTGGCTTGTGATCAGTGTGGATGATTGTCTCCTTCCAAGGAATATAATGTCTCCACTGGTACCAAGCTTTCACAATGGAATACATTTTTTTTTTGTAATTAGGTTAATTATGGACAACATCTGATAGTGTCTCACTATTATATGCCATGGGGTGGTCGTGTTGAGTGAGAACGGTGCCCACAACATAGTATGAAGCATCTATCTCGATCTCAAAGGGTTTTTGCAGGTCTGGTAATGAAATTATTGGGGATGATCACAAACACTTCTTCAAGTCATCGAAGTCTTGTTGTTGGGACAGGATCCATACAAATTTTTCCTTACTACCACCCCTGGTTACTTGGTTGAGGGCCCATGAGATATGAGAGAATCCCAACATGAACTTGTGATAGAAATTGACGAGGCCCAATAAGCTCCAAAGTTCAGTGAGTGTGGTTGGGGATGGACAATCACAAATGACCTGGATCTTGGGTGGATCCACATCCACACCATGCTGATCAATGACGTATCCTAAGTAATGGACCCTGTCCATGCCGAAGGATCATTTTTCCAAGTTTTCATATAGTTTGTGTTGCCACAGTGTTTTCAAAACCTGTTGAATATGCTGCAAGTGTTCCGCCCAAGTCGTTTTGTAGATGAGGATGTCATCTAGATACACCCCTAAAAAATTAGTGGTGAAAGGTCGTAGGATATCGTCCATCATCCTCATAAATGTTTTTGGAGAATTTTTCAAACCAAAGGGCATGACCAACCATTCAAAAATACCTTTTTTGACTTGAAGGTGGTCTTCCATACATTTGTTTGTTTTATTGGGACCTGGTGGTAGCCAGACTTCAGATCAATATTACTGAAGTATTTGTCCCCCATGAGCTGATCAATTAGGTTGTCGATTTGGGGAATTGGGTACTGGTTTTGGACTGTAATTTTATTTAGGTCAACTTAATCAATGCAAAGTCATTAGGTCCCGACTTTATTTTGCACCAGCACTATTAGGCTCCCACAAGGCGATGAGCTGGGAAGTATGTTCCCCTTGTGGAACAATTCTTTGATCTTCCTCTTGATTTCCTCATTTTCTAACAGAGCGAGGCAGTATACTAGGCCATTGGGTAGTGGTGCCCCTAGGGTCAGATCTATGGGATGCTTGACCTGGCAGTGAAGAGGTACCCCAGTAGGAGAGTTGAAGATATCTGAGTATTCTTCCATGACCTTATCCACTTTCTTCTATTGTGTGGAGATATCGTTCGCAGAGGCACTGGATGTGGTTGCGATCTTTTGCTCACTCTTAGAGTGAATCACAAAGAAGACAAATTTTCTGGTCTGATAGATGACTTTACTGCATTTCTTGGAAGAGATCAAGGAAATAGCACTAGGAGGGACTGCCTCGGGTATCTTGTACAATTTCCTGTTCAAAGTAATAATAACACTATGAGGCATAGACTCATATACAACATGAAGTTTCCATAAATAAGGTTTTCCCAAAAGAAAATTACAAAATTTGAGAGGAACAACATAAAACAATACCTCATCTTTGAAGGGCTTGACACCATATGACAATCGACACTGTTGGTTGATGCGAAGATCGCTTCCTTGGCAAAGCCATCCAATGGTGTAGGGTTGTGGGTGCAGCTTTGTCATAGGGATAGTCGCTTGATGACCTCTGTTGAGATGAGATTCTTCTGGATACCGCTATCAATGATGAAGTGAAACAGGGTGCCTTTTATCCACATCTCTGAATGGAAGAGGTGCTCGCCTTCTTCTGGCTCATCTGGTTCACCAAGATGGATCTTGGTGGTATAAACTGTGGCACTGTGTTCCGCGTCAATGAGCCATGTTCCCCTTTTTGGTTATAACTCAAATTCATAACCTCCATATTATTCAGAGGCTTTCACTTCGACCACCAGTGACTTCTTTGAGCAACAATCAACAATGTTATGCCAAGGGCTCTTGTGGAATTCACACCACTTCCAGGTGTTGGTGTTAGAAGTCACTCCTGGATTGCAGCAGGAGTAAGCCTGAGGCCCATCAGTTTATGTCATGATTTGTTAAAAAGGGGTGATCGAATGGAAGTAAACTCAGAACAATATCGTTCACTCAAAAAACTGGATTGGAACAGCAAGGACATGAGAGGTCTTGATCTAACTTAAGCCAGTAAATTTTGCATAGTGGTGAGTAAGTGAAAGAAAAGAAAGGGGAAAAGTCTCAGATATGAGATCCTCTCAAACTAGAGAAACTTCAAAGTAAACCTCAAACATGCATCATATAGTTACAGCAACACCCAACTGGATCATCCATACTCGGGCTTTCAGATTTAGAGGAAAAAGGAAAGGAGGAGGTTGGCCGCCATTAAACAAGAAATCTCAAAATATCATTCTATAACCAAAGAACCAAAGGCTTTGTTAAAGATTTACATTCAAGAGCTTTGCTCTACCATCGATATCTTACAAAAATGGAAAAATTGCCTACATATACCCTAAGCCAATAACAACAGCAAAACCGAGACTTATCATTAAAACATTACGTCTGCATGTTTACTAGCAGACTGAACCTGCAGTCTCTGGACAATCGTGTTCTTATATCAGACGCAATCGGACTCCTAGCACCCTGCAGAAGAATTGACCTGTCTTGGGTCCTTTTCTGGGCTTTCCATTTATGGTGGAGACGATGTATAACCACCACAAACCACCTGAATAACTGCTTCCTTGGGATTGGGAACATCCCCAGTCAACTCTGCACTCGAACAACGTGGCAACCTTTCTTTGGTTGTTGCTCCTTTGCTGGACTGCTACAAGGAGACCCAGTAGGCGGACGTGGATGAGACCCCGGCGAGGAGGATGAGGTGGTGCTGTGACACCAGATGAGAAATTCCATGGGGTATGGATAGGACACAGGTGGAAGTGGCATGGAGTGCGGGGTACAGGTGGGTGAGAGAGGTAAGGTGGAGGAGGAGTAGGGACGACCATACAGGTGGAGGATGAGAGGGACAAAAGTGAAGAGGAATATGGCATGGGGGGAGTGGCAACCGAGGGAAGAATGCGGGGAGGAACACCTGGCAGGAGGTGACAAATGGGAGCAAGGAAAGGGGGAAAGAGATGGGCCAGGATGGCGCTGAGTGGAATACACATGGCGGAATGTGGATGATGGAGGAAAATTAGAGATCTAACAAGGGGGGGGGGGGTGCTTTAAGCCGCCAATTCTAGACCCCCCCCCCTTATTAAAGGTAGATAGGCAAAAGGGGTCCAAAATCCAACCTTGACCGTAGATCCAAGCTCCCAAATCCAGGCCGTTAAGAGATGCACGCTCAATTCCAGACCCCCTCCTCCCCCTTGTTAAAGAGAGAACGATGAAGGGGGTCTGGAATGGAACCCTGGTCGTAGATCTAGGTGCACAGATCCTAGCCACTCAGATCTGCCTACTCCTTAGCTTCATGTGCTGAGAGTCATCCATGATGGATGGCTAAGACTGCTCCATGATCAATGGACCAGATTCTTTAGGGAATTCGCCCATCAGGAGTTCTTGCTCCTTTTCTCTCGAAGTCCTAGTAACCAAAACATGATGAATCTTGATTGCGTGCCACCTTTGTCTGCTGAAATGGATGGCCCCACTCACTTCTACGATATAGGTCATGTCCTCAACACTAATCCTCTGAAGACTTTGATAATCACGAATTCCCATTGATCCTCGATATGCTTCCTTGACAAATCTTGGTGGTTGAAAACAACTCTTTGCCCACTCTCTTGACTTTGAACCCGGAACGAGATTTTCTGAGATATGCTCTTGGAAACTTCTAGCACAGGTCGTGAATAATCACCCTTTAGTGGATTTTAGCCTACCTCTTCACCTTTTTCCTTAGGAGAGAAAAATGATCCATACCAAAATTTGTGCTAACATTAGGCTCCATGGGGATAGAGTTGTCCCAGCAATGCTCTAAGAACTCATTATGTAGTTTCAGTGCCTTGTCGTTGGGCTATGGAGTTATGTGTTAAGACAAAAACAAATAGAAACTCAATATTTACAAAAAACAGAGGAGTCGTCTAAGGCTTAGAAAAATCATTTCTTCAGGAAATGCCCATTTACTGGGCCATTAAAAACTTCTTCACCCTCCAAATCCTGCAACCTGTAGGTGTTGTTCGAGAATACTTCAGAGATTTTGGAGGGCCCAATCCAGAGGGTGTCAAACTTGTTGTGTTTACCCCTATTCTGCATGGGTGCATCCCACTTAAGCACCAAATAACCCAACTCGAATTCCTTCTTCCTGACCTTCTTGTCAAAGGAATTCTTGATCTTCTGGTGATGACTATGAGTTATGTCCATTACCTGCTCCCTGGTCTGTTGTACTTACACCATTTGATGAATCCTTCTGACCATATGGTCTGGCTCTCCTTCATGATCCTGAAATAATTTTTCTACAAGTAAAGCGAGCTGAGTGGAAAAAATAGCCTCCATCCCATAAACAAGTTGAAAAGGTGAGGTGCCCAGGGACTTCTTTGTTATCACTCGATCAGCCCATAGAGTGAATTTGAGCTTTGAATCCCAGGCCCTCTTATTGTCTTCCAATAATATTTTAATGAGCTTGATTAGGATTTATTGGAAGATTCTACCAGTCCATTTCCTTGAGGATAATAGGGAGTGGAGTGGATTAGTGAAATCTTGAACTGCTCACAAAACTTAACCAGAGGCTCAAATTTGAAAGAAGCAGCATTATCAGTGACAATTCTGTTGGGACAGCCAAATCTGGCTATGATATCCTCGAGGAATCTGATAATTACCTTGTGTGAAGCACTCCTGGTGGGGGTAGCTTCTATCCACTTGGTGAAATAGTCTTTTGCAGTCAGGATCCATCTATGCTAGCCACTTGAAGGAGGATGAATCTCTCCAATGAAGTTCAACCCCCATTGTTGAAAGGGTGTTGAAGCTACTATAGGATTTAGTGGCAAAGATTTGAGTTGTTGCTTTCTTGAGAACCTCTTCCATTTTATGCCAGCTCTAACTTCCCTACAGACATCAGTGAATAAGGTGGGCAAGTAGTACCCAACCGTGAGGATTTTGTGAGTTGTGGTCTTCCAGAAGTGGTGCCCTCCACAAAGGGCGCTATGGAAATCAGACATAACTCTCTGGGCCTCTTGTGGGTTCAAACACCTCAGAAACACCCCTAGGGGGTCTCTCCAGTACAAGTCTTGGTCAATAAGGAAATATCTGACAGCCTTGAGCTTTAAATCTCTTGCCTTTCTTTTTCCCATTCCATCAGGAGGCTTCAACTCTTGCAGAAAGTACAAAATGTCTTTGTACCAGGTGCATTCTACTAGTGATAAGTCACCCTGAGAGCTTTTGCTAGACAACTCAGCTTGCTGACTTTCTAAGAAAGCGTTGATGAAGCCAACCCCCAAAGCCTTGCAATTGGACTTAGCCAACAACTTGGCTAAACCCTACCCTTTAATCAAATTGGTGGTCTTTATCTCCAGGTCAAACTCAAGGATCTTAGCAATCCATTTACCTCTTCTCCCATCTATGTCAGGATGTACAAGGATGTCTTTCACAGAGGCCAAAGGAACATATGCAGTCACTCTTGAGTGAAAGACATAGACTCTGAAATCTTTGAGAGCTTTCACCAAGGCATAGGCCTGTTTCTCCATGTTCTCATACTTGATCTCTGCATCTCTTTGTGCCTTACTGAAAAAGGAAATGGGTTGCTCTCTCCCTTCCTCATTTTTCTGCAATAAGACCATTGCTACTGTATCAAAAGAAGCAAAATAAAAAACTAGGAAATCCTTGGAATAATCAGGACTGATAAACACAGGCGCCTCAGTCAATGCCCTTTTTATTTAGACAAAAAATTCCCTGGGTTCAACAGTCCATTTTACTTCATTTCCCTTTCTGAGCATGGTTGTGATGTGTTTCACCAACTCAACAAAATTTGAGACGAACCTCCTCAGAAAGTTAATCTTCCCTAAAAAATCCTGGACCTCTTTCCTAGACCTGGGAAGTGACAGGGTCTAAATTTCCTCTACCCTATTGGGATCAATTCTCACTCCCTCTGTTGATACTATATGGCCTAGCAGCTTCCCCTCCTTCATAGAAAACAAGGATTTCTTGGGATTTAAGGAAACGCCAAACCTCTGTCATTTCAAGAAAACCTTCCTTAAGTGACAACAGTGCTCTTTATCAAACCTGGAGAAGACTGTGATGTCATCCAGATAGATCACCACAAATTGATCTTTGTCCTCGATGAAGGCTATGTCCATGGCTCGTTGGAATGTTGCTCCTGCATTCATTAGTCCAAAAGGCATTTTGGCATACATGAATGTGCCCCAAGGAGTGGTGAAGGTTGTATTTTCTCTGTCCTCAGAAATGACTGATATCTGATTATAGACAGAACAACTATCAATCATGGATATCCTAGATGCACCAGTTACCCTCTACAATATGTGTTCCATGTTGGGAAAGGGATAGTTGTCTTTCTTTGAGCTCTTGTTCAGGTTCCTGAAATCAACACATAGCCTAATTTCTTCATTTTTCTTCCTCACCAAGACCAAATTAGCCACCCACTCAGAATATTTCAAGGGGACAATAATTTGGGCATCTAACAACTTCTTCACTTCTCTTTCCATGATAGGCAGCAACATGGGATTTATCTGTCTCAGCTTCTGCCTAAATGGCTTAGCCTCTTCCTTCAATGGGATCTTGTGTTCAATGACAGATGTGTCATATGTCTTGAGGTCTTCATATTTCCATGCAAACACATCAACAAACTCTCTTAATAACTCAGTATATTCGACTCTCTGTTTTTTGTTCAGGATTCTTGACAACTTGACAAACTTAGGCTCCTCCCATGTGCCAATGTCGCACTCAGCTATATCATCATCTTCATTTGAAATCCTACCCTTTAGTGCCGCATCATTCCCATCGAATAGTCTTTCTAAAGGAAATAATCCCTTGGGGATGTGATTGTTGGGCAACTGAATAATATGGCGATCATCAATTTTATTTTAAAATACCTCAGGGTGAGGGTTGTTGGATCATGTTGTCATTGATGACAATGGTTTGATTGATTGATGTCATTTATTGATGTCAAGTGATTGATTGATGTCAAAGGATTGATTGATTGATGATTGATGTAATATAATATGTATTGTCCTTGATGAGAATGCATAGATGAAGATGGATCAATGAGTTGTCATTGATACATGATGAAGATGGATCGATGTGGTTCCATTGGTATATGATGCATTGTTGGAAAAATGTATAGATGACTCATTATTGTCTTATCATAATTGATAAGGTGTACAAATGGATGAACTCCAAATTCGTCCCCTTATGGTGAAAGCCCTCACGGGAAGACGCTTTACGGATTGAGTTATCCTAGAAGAATGGTTGGAGGACCCATGCTTGTATGAGGAATAACGAGATGAAGATCAAGGAAATTGTTGGTGAAACTATCCTAGATGGA
>ML782006.1:361401-398234 GCA_009831015.1 Picea engelmannii | reverse complement strand
CTATTCAGTTGTTGCTGATAAACCCCAAGGATTGTAGTCCGTAATAAAAAGAAAATTGTACATACATCTTGTGTTCTTTGTGTTCATTGTGGTGATGACTTGTTGATGATATATTGTTGATATATGTTGTTGATATGTGCTCAGATCTAAATGGTTATAAATGAAAAAAATGGGTAATGAATAAATGTTGAATGCTAATTGATGAGTTTTTGTGCAAGAGGGAAGTTTTGGGAAAAATAACCCCACACTCATTCACCCCCCCTCTAAGTGTGGTAGGTGTGTTCAACAAGGGTGACTTTCAGGATCAGGATCTCGATCAATGCGCAATGCGAAAAATTCATTGACAGACTGAAGAAATTTTTTGATTTCAACATCATCTTTGAATACCTTCCAATGCTTGATATTTTCTAGTACAGATGGCCTATATCTTATCTCAACATCATATTTGATCTTAGGTGGCAGAGGGATACTGAACAGACTAGTTGAGACAGCTAAGGAATCAGCCAAAGTATTTTCCTCTCTTGGAATGAAAGAAATGTTGAAAGCGAAGAAGAAATTATCAATCAGATCCCACACCTCATCTTTGTAACTCCTAAGCCAAGGATGCTTAGCCCGATAAGAATTTCTAACTTACTGGATAATCAACTCAGCGTCTCCAAACACTGATACCTCCTCAATTCCCATTTCTATTGCAGCCCTTAAACCTAGAACAAGAGCTTCATATTCTGCCACATTGTTGGTAGTTTCAAATTCCAGCTTGTATGACAGGGATATGGTTTCTTGACAAGGCAACAAAAAAACCACTCCAGTGCCAGTGCCTTCCCTAGAGGAAGCTCCATCGAAGAACATATTCCAAACAGAGGTGGTTGGAGGGGGTATCTCATGATTAAATATGGGCTGCATTCTGATTTGAAAAGGGGCTTCAGGAGTGTCAGTGAGCTGCAATAAACTAGACCCCAAATTAGTGTCAAGTGCAAAGATAGGATGATTGGTGGGGTTCGCTTCATCACTAACAATGTAGGCTAGTTGATCTTCTCTGTACAACCTCCTGTGTTCCCCTCGAAAGACTAGAATGGTGGCATATGTGAGATCCATCTGCAATGTTCCTCCAAGTTTTTTAATCTAAGATCTTGACAACAGCATGTCGAACTTGGGGGGAACATTAGCTACTACAATGTCCATGACCACACTCTTCATTGGCAGCTGAAATAAAGAGACCACCAAGTCTTTGATGACTCCAAGTCATTGCACCCTCTTTGAATCAAAAGAGTACAAATCATGATAAGTCTTTGTCACTTCCAGTCCCAATTCTTCCATGACTATTTTGGGCATAAGGTTGTGGGAAGCTCCTGAATCCATGAGGAAGTTATGCAGCACCTTATCATGTATGTTGAGGGATGTGTAGAAAGGAGGGGATGAATCATATCTATATTCTACCATGGGACCTAGGATAACTGTTGGCCTTTGATCTTGAAGATTTATTGAGTCTTTGGAAGGTTGGGGGGACTCAGATTGTAGCAGTTTGGAGAGGGACCTTTTGAAATCTTCATTTTTAACCAGTTCTGAAAGGGGTATGGGAATTCTAATCTTTTGAATTTCGTGCTCAAAACTAAAGGAGGAAAATGGCTTAGGAGCTTCCCTTACCTAAGAGGCAGGTTCTTTGGCTATTGGCGAAGTATTCTGAGTTTTCTTTTCTTTAGTAGCAATTGTTGCAGTTTTAGCAGGCCTTTCTGCTATGAGGGGTTGATCCTGGCTATCGAAATTCCCTTGTTTCTTCTTTGACCTGAGATTGTATCTGTTAGGAGTGTTACTGGCCTTTTCCCCTTTACCCAACTCATTGATTTGAATGTTCATAAGGGATTCTTCATATGCATATTGAGTCAAATGGGGAAAAGGGGAAGTCTCTTCAATACAGTGAATTTCAGGGCCTAGCTCATCTATCTCCTCTCCTTCCTCATGAGAAAATAGGTTATTTTGGAGAGGGGTTTGAATCCTCTAATCATCTCTATATTTTCTCCTTTGTTCCCTGGGCAAAGCCTATGGCACATTGTTACTAGGCCTTGCGAAACCTATGTTATCAATATTTTGGAGATTTATGTACATGGGCTTCGATCTAACTCCCACCTATCCATTCTAGCCGAAAGAAATTTTATCACTTTAGTTACCTCGTCCAGAGAGGAATTGGAAGGGGAGGCTTCAGGTCTCTTCCTGGATATGTCTCTATCAGCCTTATTCCTGAGTCAGTCAACAACCAATATGTTAGATTCTACTTCAACGGCTGCATCCTGCATGTGAGCCAGAGTAGTGGATCTCCTTTCCCTCAATAGTAGGTAGAAACTGGGATCAAAAGTGCTAGCATAAGTGATTTTAGCAGAGGCTTCTGAGGGTTTTATCTCAGTGGGGATCTTATTGTACATTCTATTGAATCTCTTGGAGAAGTCAGAGACAAACTCTCCTTCTTTTCTCTTTAAAGACCCAAACTATGTCATGTAATACATGAAGTCTTTTTTGTCTCCCCATTGTCTCAAAAAGGAATTATCCAAAGCCTCAATCCCATTGATGGATCCAAGAGGCAGGGCTCTAAGCCACTTTCTAGCCTCACCTTCAAGGCTATGGATGAAAATCCTCATACATACATCTGCATGCATGATAACATGATCATCTGTAAAACTGTAAAAGGCTTCAAGGTGTTCTTCTGTGACTATGTCCCCTTCGCCTGCAAACTTGGGCAGCTGCTTGAGGTAGCCATCTGTTGGAAGGGAATTGAGAGGCTAAGGTAACAAAAGGGGAGCATACCTAGTAGATATTATAGCCTCCATTTTGGTCATGGGGGGATTTTCTCCTGCCATAGGAATATTAGGTGGAGGAGAACTCAGAGGAGAAGGAGCTCGAACAGGGGGTATTGGAAATGAGCTTCCAGGTGGAGGGGGAAACAATGGGGGATTCAAAGAGAAGGATAAGGGGCTTGAGTCAACAGTTGCTCCTCTCTGTATAGTAGCAACAACAGTAATAATAGAAGGGGTGGTAAAATTTTATGGGGTCCTAGGTCTACGCCAAGGTACAGCTTTAGGGGATATGGGAGTGACAAGGATTTCTCCCTCCAATCCTAGACCAAGAGGGAAAAACTCAGCAGGAACACTTCTGAAATTCAGGAAACGGGAAACTTCAAAAAAAGGTTTGCTAGGAAGATGAGAAGAAGAAAATGGAGTTTCTATAGAAGGAGATGAAAAATTACCTGGTTCAGCGATGGAAGTTTCTCCTTGAGAGGCATTTCCTTTTCTGATAATCACCTCCAGATCAGCTTCAGGTGTAGCTAGAGGCAACTGTGGATGGGACCGCGTGTGTCTACCTCTAGAAGCCACAACTAAAATAGTAGGTTCACCATAGTGGAGTCATCACAATGGATTCGGCAGGTGCACAGTAGAAATATCATAGGTCTCTGATGCTTGATGCACCTTCAGAATCAGAGGCTTGATGTCATTCTATCCCAGGGAAAATTTTCAACTTCATCCTCGGCAATGATGCCAGAAATGTTGGTATCAGAAGTCACTCCTGGATTGCAGCAGGAGCAAGCCCGAGGCCCCTCAATTTATGTCACAATTTGTTAAAAAGGGGTGATCGAATGGAATTAAACTCAGAACAATATCTCTCACTCAAAAAACTAGGTTGGAACAACAAGGACATGCGAGGTCTTGATCTAACTTAAGCCAGTAAATTTTGCATAGTGGTGAGTAAGTGAAGGAAAAGAAAAGGGAAAAGTCTCATATATGAGATCCTCTCAGACCAGAGAAACTTCAAAGTAAACCTCAAACATTGCAGAACTAATACAATCAAACATGCATCATATAGTTACAGCAACACCCAACTGGATCATACATACCCAGGCTTTTAGATTCAGAGGAAAAAGGAAAGGAGGAGGTTGGCCACCATTAAACAAGAAATCTCAAAATATCATTCTATAACTAGAGAACTAGAGGCTTTGTTAAAGATTTACATTTGGGAGATTTTCTCTACCATCGATATCTTACAAAAATGGAAAAATTGCGTACATATACCCCAAGCCAATAACAACAGAAAAATCGAGACTTATCATTAAAACATTACGTCTGCATATTTACTAGCAGACTGCACCTGCAGTCTCTGGATAGTCATGTGCTTATGTCAGACACAATCGGACTCCTGGCACCCCGCAGAAGAATTGACCTATCTTGGGTCCTTTTCTGGGATTTCCATTTATGGTGGAGACGATGTCTAACCACCACCAACCACCTGAATAACTACTTCCTTGGGATTGGGAACAACCCCGATCAACTCTTCACTCGGACAACGTGGCAGCCTTTCTTTGGTTTCTACTCCTTTGTTGGACTGCTACAAGGAGACCCAGTAGGCAGATGTGGACGAGACCCTGGCAAGGAGGATGAGGTGGTGTTGTGACACCAAATGAGAAATTCCACGGGGTATGGATAGGACACAGGTGGAAGTGGCATGGAGCATCGGGTACAAGTGGGTGAGAGAGGTAAGGTGGAAGAGAAGTAGGGACGACCATATAGGTGGAGGTGAGAGGGAAAAAAGGGAAGAGGAATATGACATGGGAGAAGTGAAAATTGAGGGAAGAATGTGGGGAGGAACACTTGGCAGGAGGTGACAGGTGGGAGCGAGGAAAGGGGGAAAGAGATGGACCAGGATGGTGTTGAGTGGAAGACACATGGAGAAAGGTGAATGATGGAGGAAAATCAGATATTTGACAATGGGGGGGGCACTTTAAGCCGCCAATTCCAGATCCCCCCCCCCTTATTAAAGGTATATAGGCAAAGGGGGTCCAAAATCCAACCTTAACCATAGATCTGGGCTCCCATATCCAGGCCGTTAAGAAATGCATGCTCAATTCTAGACCACCCCCCTTGTTAAAGGTAGAACGATGAAGGGGGTCCAAAATGGAACCCTAGCCATAGATTTGGGTGCATATATCCTGGCCGCTTAGATATGCCCCCTCCTTAGCTTCATGCACTGAGAGTCATCCCTGATGGATGGATGAGACTGCTCCATGATCAACGGACGAGATTCTTTCGGGAATTCGCCCATCGAGAGTTCTTGCTCCTTTGCTCTCAAAGTCCTCGTAACCGAAACGCGATGAAGCTTGATCATGTGCCACATGTGTCTGTTGAAATGGATGGCCCCGATCACTTCTACGATATAGGTGAGTTCCTCGGCGCTAATCCTCGCTCAACTTTGCTAATCATGAATTCCCATTGATCGTCGATCTGCTTCCTCGACAAATCTTGGTCGTTGAAAATAGCTCTTTTCCCGCTCGCTTGACTTTGAACCCATAACGATATTTTCTGAGATATGCACTTGGGAACTTCTAGCACAGGCTGTGAATAATCACCCTTTAGTGGATTTTTAGCCCGCCTCTTCACCTTTTTCACTATGGGCTCGACTTAGGAGAGAAAAATGACCCATACCAGAATTTGTGCTAAGACCATGTATCTTTCTTTATCTTTCTGGTGTCCTTCCTTGCTTGCATCTTGGATTGGTTGTCCTTGTATTGTCCATATTTTCTCTGTCCTTTGTTTTGTGGGTTGGGGCTTCCCCTTCCTGGATTTTTCTGTGAGGGGTTCCCAGGCCCAAATTTCTGCATCTTTTGTTTGATATTATGTGATTTTGACGACATATCGGTAAGCCGTGCCCAAGGAATAAATGTCCATAAGTTCCATTTCGGTCTGGATGTATCTATGCAAAGCACCATGATAATTGAGCACCATAAGTCACTTTGAATGTTTGATACCCATCTTGGTGCACAAGGTATGGAATATATTTGTGAACTCTGGCACTGACACTGCTTGGTCTCTTTCTTACCGCAGTGTGGTCCATTTGGTATACAAGTCGTCATAAATTCTGATAGGGTAGTATTGTTCCTTAATAGAATCCCTGAAGGATTCCCAGGTGGCCACAACTATAAATAATGAGGGTTCCTCTGTTTCGTTTTGCTCACAGAACATTTCCCACAAATCTTTGACATGGGGAATGACTTTTAGGAGTGAAAAAGTAATCTTTTCTCTATTCAAAAAGTTATGGACAGAAAAATACCCTTCTAGTATATTCAACCACTTGTCTACAACATATGTATCTATATGACCTTAAAATATAGGAATATCGAAGTCAATTTTTACCTTGAATGGGGCAGTGCCTCTACTCGAGGAATATGCATCGCCCATTGGCAGTCGACGAAGGATTTGCATGAAACTATCTATCATCTCGTTCCTCTGTTGCGTGAGGGATTCCTCAAGAAACATTTTGAAAGGATCTCTTGTCCCTTCATATTTATTTTCTTCTGCCATGAGAGGTTGCTTGGGTGTGCGAGATATTTTATCCTTGAGAGAAACAAGCTCAAGGCCCAATTCTTTGTATCCTAACTTCGTTGGGGACATGCATTAAGACGACAAGGAGCAGACCGCTCTGACACCACTCATCCATATTTTATGAGCAAAATGAAATGAATACATATGATTAAAATATGCTTAGCACAAAATAACAGATATACAGTAAAACATTTTTTCTATTCGATAAGGAAATAAGTTGAAACTGTAAAATGCAATGGAAAATAACCTTGCTGGAATGGTGGCGGCTTATCTCTGAGAAGAGATGTGACGGTTGTGCTCATTCGCCAGAAGATGATTACAATGAGGCTCTGATGGAATTTTTACAATAAAAAAGAATGTAAAAAACCCTATATATCCAAAAACCTAATCCTAGGAGATGAAGCGCCAAAAGTCATGTGGGCCCCGTTTGGGTAAGTTAGTACATCAACTTCCTGGGGTCACAACTTTTCTATACGATCTTCGTCTTAGGCACATGATCACCCATTGGAAAGGTATCGTCAAGGAAATTCATTTAGAGGGATAAATCAGATCCATCGCATATCATTGAGAATCTCTATCCCTAAAAACCTTCATTTAGTCCCTCAAAATGGCCCCAGAAGTTAAAAACTGCTAAAAATAGTAAATTGCCAAAATTACCAAAAAACTGTTTTGAGAGAGTTGGACAAGGTGGCTGGCCACCGATATCCACCTGGATAAATCCTCCCTCCTTAGGAAGAAATGGTCTCCATTGTGTTGAGTTCCACCATTAGATGAGGAAATTTCTGCTGAATTTGGCCCTGGGTGAGACACTTGCCTTGGTGCAGGAGATGCCCTGCTTTGACGACTTGATAAAGATGGAACCTTTTTTATCGAGTGCCCTTGATCTATGTGTCCACAATCTAATCATTGGATTCTTAATGCATGTATTCATGGTTGAGATTTGTTGGTTTCAACTGTTATGCTATCTTGGAGGTGTCCAATAATGGTGGGAAATATGGTCGAAGGAGATCCACGATGAAGACTGGGTGGAGAACAAGAAAAGGGGGAATGTTGAGCTCAAAAGCATTGGCACCCAAAACATTGGGGAGGATTTACGGCCCATAACAGAGTGGGCGAAGCTTCTGATGGGGCCCTTTAAGGCGTTCTTTTTGTAAGTGGAACCAAACTTTGTCTCCCACTTGAAACTTATGTGGCACCAGATGTTGATCATGGCGCTGCTTGTACTTGGAATTAGACTTCTATAGAATATCTTGAACCTATTGGTGGATTTGATGGATCTTATAAATGAACCAGGTGTCTTTCTCAATCGAGGTTGTCACTAGGGGTAGTGCAACATCCATGGGGCCCAATGGTTGGAATCCCAAACCCACCTAAAAGGGGTTGTCGCCAGTTGAGCTATGCAGGGCTCGGTTGTAGCTATATTGGACATAGGGAAGACTCTCATCCCATGTGCAAGGGTGTTTTGAATTGTACATGCATAGGATATGTACGACCATCCTATTGACGACCTTAGTTTGACCATCTATCTGGGGGTGGAAGGAAATGGATTTGGTGATCTTGGTATCTAGCAGTGACCAGAGGCTCGACCACAATGTGTCAAGGAACTGACTGTCACGTTATGAGATAATGGTTTTTGGGATCCCAAAATGTACCCATACTCGTTCAAAGAAGAGCTTAGTAGTGGCTTCTATTGTGATGTTCTTCTTGTAGGTGGCTATAATCTCCATTTTGGAAAAGCGATCAACAACCATAAAAACATAGTCATTTCCCCTCTTGGTGGACAGGAGGCCTGACATGTAGTCCATTGAGATGGATTCCCATGACCTGTCAGGAGTAGGAAGAGGGGTGTACAGGATCTGTTTCTTAATGGTTGGTTTGGAAATAATGCAGGCAGTGTAGGATCTGATATACTTACCTACATCCTGTTGAAGTTTCGGCCAGTAGAAATGTTTCTCCAACACAGAAATTGTCTTTTGGATGCCAAAGTGCCCTACCACCCAACTGTAGTGAGATTCCCAAATCATCTTCACACTCTCTCTTGATGGAACATAGATATGGGTGATACAACACAACAACCCATATTAAAGATGGAAATTAGCGACCACTGAGTTGGCACCCAACATTTGGTAGGTGGTGGAGAAGTTAGGGTCTATCTCATAGAGGTGGGTCCATCAAGAGGTCTCGTGGTCGCAAGAGTCTAGCACCATGGTGAGTGCCGCAACTGGAGGTCGACTGACAAAATCAAAAACTCGGTTGGTACTTTATGTTTTATACTTGATGTTTAGGTGGAACTACTATCACTTTGTGGACCAATTCTGATGGCGGTCATTCTACAATTTTCCTTGGGTCTTCATGAACTATAGTGGCTTGTGACCAGTGTGGATGACTGTCTCCTTCCCAAGAATATAATGTCTCCACTAGTGGCAAGATTTAACAATGGACTACATTTATTTGTCGTAAGTAGGGTACTTATGAAAAGCATCTGATAGTGTCTCACTATGATATGCCATGGAGTGGCCATGTTGAATGAGAACAGAACCCAAAACATAGTCTGAAGCATCTGTCTTGATCTCAAAGGGATGTTGTAGGTTCGGTAATGAAATTACTAGGGATGAGCACAAACGCTTCTTCAAGTCATTGAAGGCTTGTTGTTGGGACATGCCCCACACAAGTTTTTCCTTACCTCCACCCCTGGTTACTTGGATGAGGGTGCATGCAATATGAGAGAATCCCAACATGAACCTGTGATAGAAATTGGTGAGGCCCAAGAAGCTATGAAGTTTAGTGAGTGTGGTTGGGGCCTTCCAGTCATGGATGACCTGGATCTTGGTTTGATCCACATGTACACCATGTTGATCAATGATGTAGCCTAAGTAATGGACCTTGTCCATGTCGAAGGGGCATTTTTCCAAGTTTTCATATAGTTTGTGCTATCGCGGGGTGTGCAGATTCTACTAAATATGATGCAAGTGTTCCACCCAAGTCTTGTTGTAGATGAGGAGGTCATCTAGATACACCACTACAAAATTATTGGTGAAAGGTCATAGGATATCTTCCATCATCCTCATAAACATTGTTGGATAATTTGTCAAACCAAAGGGCCTGACCAACCATTCAAAAAGACCTTCTTTTGACTTAAAGGCAGTCTTCCATACATCTATATGTTCTATTAGGACCTAGTGGTAGCCAGACTTCAGATCAATCTTACTGAAGTATTTGGCCCCCATGAGCTAACCAAGGAGGTTGTCTATTCGTGGAATCGGGTACCAGTTTCGAACTGTAATTTTATTCAAAGCCCAGTAATCAATGCAAAGTCTCCAGGTCCTGTCTTTCTTCTGCACCAGCATGATTGGGCTCCCACAAGGTGATGAGCTCGGATGTATGCTCCCCATGTGGAGCAGTTCTTGGATCTACCTCTTCAATTCCTCGGTTTCTAATAGAGAGCGGTGATAGACCGGCCCATTAGGTAGTGGTGTGCTTGGGGTCATATCGATGTGATGATTGACCTGGCAGTGAAGAGGTACCCTAATAGGAGAGGAGAATATATCAGAGTATTCTTCCACGACCTTATCCACTTTCTTTTTTTGTATGGAGAGAGCGGTCATGGAGGCCCTGGATGTGGCTGTGATATTTCTCTCACTCTGAGAGAGAACCATGAAGAAGACAATTTTCTAGGTTTGAGAGATGACCTTCCTACATTGCTTGGCAGAGATCAAGGAAATAGCACTAGGAGGGACTACCTCAGGTATCCTATACAATTTCTTATTCAAAGTAATAATAACACTATGAGGCCTAGACTCATATACAACATGACATTTCAATAAATAATTTTGGACCAAAAGAACATTACAAAATTCGAGAGGAAAAACATCACACAATACCTCATCTTTGAAGGGCTTGATACCGTACGATAGTCCACACTATTGGTTGATGCGGAGATCGCTTCCTTGGTGGAGCCATCCAATCATGTATGTTTGTGGGTGTGGCATTGTTGGTAGGGACAACCACTTGACGACCTCTTCTAAGATGACATTCTTATGGCTACCGCTATCAAAGATGAAGTGCAGTGGTGTGGCTTTTACCCTCATCTATGAATGGAAGAGTTGCTCACCTTATTCTTTCTCATTGGTTCACCAGGATGGAGCTTAGTGGTAGCAATGGTGGCACTAGGTTCCGTGTCAATGATCCATCTTCCCATTTCTAGTTCTGAATCAGTGTCAGAACCCACATCTAATTCATAGGATTTCACTTCAGCCACCAAAGATATCTTTGAGCAGCAATCAGCAGTGTTATGCCAAGGACTCTTATGGAAATTGTACCACTTCCTGATATCTTTATTTCTCTTTCCGGTGTCCTTCCTTTCTTGTGGCAGGGAATGGTTGTCCTGATATTGTTCATATTTTCTCTATCCTTTGTTTTGTGGGTTGGGGTTGCCCCTTCCTGGATTTTTCTATGAAGGTTTCCAAGGCCCAAATTGTCGCATCTTTTGTATCTATGTAGAGTACCATGATACTTGAGCACCATATGTCTCTCTTAATCTTTGATACCCAGCTTGGTGCACAAGGTATGGAAGATATTTGTGAACTCTGGCACAACTTGGTCTCTTTCATGCCGCAGTGTGGTCCATTTGGTATACAAGTCATCATAACTTCCGACAGGGTAGTATTGTTCCTTAATATCATCCCTAAAGGATTCTCAGGTGGCCACAACTATAAATAATGACGGTTCTTATGTTTTCTTTTCCTCACAAAAATTTTCCCACCAATCTTTGACATGGGGAACGGCTTTGAGGAGTGCAAAAGTAATATTTTCTCTATTCAAAAAGTTATGGAAAGAAAAATAAACTTCTAGTAGATTCAACCACTTGTCTACAACATTTGCATCTATCTAAACTTAAAATATAGGAATATCGAAGTTGATTTGTACCTTGAATGGGGCAGTGACTCCGCTCGAGGAAGATGCGTCTCCTGTTGGTAGTCGCCAAAGGATTTGTGCGAAACTATCCATCATCTCGTTCCACTGTTTTGTGAGGGCTTCCTCAAGAAACGTTTTGAAAGGATATCTTGTCCAGTAAACTTTCTTTTCTCCTACCATGAGAGGTCTCTTGGGTGTGCGATAGATTTTATCCTCAAGATAAATAAGCTCGAGACCCAATTCTTTGTATCCTGACCTTGTTGGGGACATGCATTAAGACGACAAGGAGAAGACTGCTCTGATACCACCTATCTGAATTTTATGAGCAGAAAAAAATGAATACAGATTATTAAAATATTCTTAACAAAGAATAACATATATAAAGTAAAATTGGTTTTCTATTCAATAAGGAAATAAGTTGAAATCGTAAAATGCAGCAAAAAACAGTCTTGTTGGAATGGTGGTTGCGTATCTTTGAGAAGAGATGTGACGACTATGCTCATTCACCAGAAGATGATTACAATGAAGCTATGAAGTCATTTTTGCAATAAATGGGAATTTCAAAAAACCTATACACCCAAAAACCTAACCCTCGGAGATGAAGCGCCAAAAGTCATGTGGGCCCCGTTTGGGTAAGTTAGTATATCAACTTCTCGGGATCGTAACTTTTTCATACGATCTATGTTTTAGGCGCAGGATATACCATTGGAAAGGTATCATCGAGGAGATTCATTTAGGGGGATTAATAAGATACTTTGAATATTATTGAGAAGCACTATTCTGAAAAAACATTCATTTAGGCTCTCAAAATGGCCCCGGAAATTAAAAACTGCTAAAAATAGTAAATTGCCAAAATTGCCAGACACCTGTTTTGAGCGAGTTGGACAAGGTGAGTGGACACCGATATCCACCTGGATAAATAATCCCTCCTTAGGAAGAAATTGTATCCATTGCATTGACTTCCCCCATCATATGAGGAAATTTATTTTGAATTTGGCCCCGGGTGAGCCACTTGCCTTGGTGCAGGAGCTGCCCTGCTTTAACAACTCGATAAAGATGGAACCTTTGTTGTCAAGTGCCCTTGATATGTGTGTCCACAATATGATCATTGGATGCTTGTTTAATGCAGTTAGTTTTGAGATCTGTTGTTTTCAACTGCTCTACTATCTTGGAGGTGTCCAATAATGGTGGGAAATATGGTCGAAGGAGAGCCACGTTGAAGACTAGGTGCAGGCCAAGGAAAGGGGGAATGTTGAGTTCAAATGAATTGTCACCCACAGCCTTGGTGATGGTTTATGGCCCATAATGGAGTGGGAGAATATTTCGATGGGGCCCTGTAAGGTGTTCTTTCTGCAAGTGCAACCAAACTTTGTCTCCCACCTTAAACTTATGTGGCACCCGATGTTGATCATGACACTTCTTGTACTTGGAATTAGACTTCTATAGAATATCCTGAACCTATTGTCAGATGTGCTAGATCCTCTCAATGAACCAAGTGGCTTTGTCAGCTTCTGGTGGAGCAGGGGACAATTTGGTCGAGGTGGTCACCAAGGGTAGTACAACATCCATGGGGCCCAATGGTTGTAATCCCAACCCCACCTGAAAGGGGTTGTGGCTAGTTGAGCTATACAGGGATTGATTGTAGTTATGTTGGACATTGGGAATACTCACATCCCATGTGCGGGGTTGTTTTTAATTGTACATGCATAGGATATGTACGATCATTCGATTGACAACCTCAGTTTGGTCATCTGTCTGGGGGTGGAAGGAAGTGGATTTGGTGAGCTTGGTATCCAACAGTGACCAGAGGCTTGAAAACAATGTGCTGAGGAACCGACTATCATGAACTGAGATAATGATTTGTGGGATTCCAAAATGTACCCCTACTCATTTAAAGAATATCTTGGCAGTGGCTTATGCTGTGATTTTCTTCTTGCAAGCGGCTAGAATCGCCATTTTGGAAAAGCGATCAACAACCACAAAAACACAGTCATTTCCCCTCTTGGTGGATGGGAGGCCCTACATGTAGTCCATTGAGATGGATTCCCATAGCCTTTCAGGAGTAGGCAGAGGTGTGTACATGTCCTCTTTCTTAGTGGTCGGTTTGGAAATAGTGCAGGCAGTGCAGGACCTGATATACTTGTCGACATCCTATCGAAGTTTCGACAAGTAGATATTTCTGCAGCACTGCAACTGTCTTTTCAACACCAAAGTGTCTTGCCACCCAACTATAGTGAGATTCCCAAATCAGCTTATCACACTCACTTGATGGAACACATAGATGGCTCGGACGACACAGCAACCCATCTTGAATATGGAAATTAGTGACCACTGACTTGGCACCCAACATTTGGTAGGTGGTGGAGAAGTCATGGTCTGTCTCATGGAGGTGGGGCCATCCAAAGGTCTCGTGGCCACAAGAGTCTAGCACCATGGTGAGTTTTGGGACTAGAGGTCTCCTAAGGCAATCAACAACTCGGTTGGTACTTCCTATTTTATACTTGATGTTGAGGTGGAAATGTT
Organism: Picea engelmannii; assembly: GCA_009831015.1. Lineage (NCBI taxonomy): Eukaryota > Viridiplantae > Streptophyta > Pinopsida > Pinales > Pinaceae > Picea > Picea engelmannii. The sequence goes on along the minus strand of ML782006.1, from coordinate 384,438 downwards.
GTAAGTATGGGGACCACTTCTGATGGTAGTCATTCTGCAATTTTCCTTGGGTCTACATGAACTGTAGTGGCTTGTGATAAGTGTGGATGATTGTCTCCTTCCCAAGCATATGTTTTCTGCACTAGCGAAAATATTACACAATGGAGTACATTTATTTTTCGTAAGTATGGTACTTACAGAAAACATCTGATAGTGCCCCACTATGATATGCCACGAGCTATCCGTGTTGAGTGAGAATGACACCCACAACATAGTCTGAAGCATCTGTCTCAATCTCAAAGGGATGTTGCAGGTCTGGTAATGAATGTACTGGGGATGAGAACAAATGCTTCTTCAAGTCATCGAAGGCTTTTTGTTGGGACAGGACCCCAACAAATTTTTCCTTACCGCCACCCCTGGTTACTTGGCTGAGAGCCCATGCGATATGAGAGAATCCCAACATGAACCTGCGATAGAAATTGGTGAGTCCCAAGAAGCTTCGAAGTTTAGTGAGTGTGGTTGGGGCTAGCCAGTCATGGATGACCTAGATCTTGGCTATATCCACATGCACACCATGTCGATCAATGATGTAGCCTAAGTAATGGACCCTGTCCATGCCAAAGGATCATTTTTCCAAGTTTGCATATAGTTTGTGTTGCGGCAAGGTGTGCAAAACCTATTGAATATGATGCAAGTGTTCCTCCCAAGTCTTGTTGTAGATGAGGATGTCATCCAGATACACCACTACAAAATTATTGGTGAAAGTTAGTAGGATATCGTCCATCATCCTCATAAAATGTGTTGGATCATTTGTCAAACCAAAGGGCATGACCAACCATTCAAAAAGACCTAATTTTGAATTGAAGGCGGTCTTCCATACATCTGTCTATTCTATTGGGACCTGGTGGTAGCCAAACTTCAAATCAATCTTACTGAATTATTTGTCCCCTGTGAGCTAATCAAGGAGGTCGTTGATTCGGGGAATCGGTTACCGGTTTCAGACTATAATTTTATTCAGGGCCCAGTAATCAATGCAAAGTTGCTAGGTCCCATATTTCTTCTGCACCAACACGATTGGGCTCCCACAAGGAGATGAGCTAGGATGTATGTGCTCATTGTGGAGTAGTTCTTGGATCTGCCTCTTGATCTCCTTGTTTTCTAATAGAGAGAGGTGGTAAATTGGCCCATTGGGTAGCGGTGCGCCTGGGGTCAGATTGATGGGATGCTTGGCTTGGCAGTGAAGAGGTACCCTAGTAGGAGAGGAGAAGATATCTGAGTATTCTTCCATGACCTTATCCACTTTCTTATGTTGTGTGGAATGATTAGCCGCAGAGGCCCTGGATGTGGTTGCAATCTTTCACTCACTCTGAGAGCGAATCATGAAGAAGACAATTTTTTGTGTCTGAGAGATGACGTTCCTGCATTGCTTGGTAGAGATCAAGGAAATATCACTATGAGGGACTGCCTCAGGTATGCTATACAATTTCCTTTTCAAAGTAATAATAATAGTACGAGGCCTAGACTCATATATAGCATGACATTTCCATAAATAAGGTTGGCCCAAAATAACATTACAAACTTCGAGAGGAGAAACATAACACAATACCTCATCTTTGAAGAGATTGATATCGTATGACAGTCGACACTATTGGTTTATGCGGGGATCACTTCCTTGGCGGAACCATCCAATGGTGTAGGGTTGTGGGTGAGGCGTTGTTGGTAGGGACGACCGCTTTACGACCTCTACTGATATGAGGTTCTTTTGGCTATCTTTATCAATGATGAAGTGCAACAGGGTTCCTTTTACCCACATCTATGAATGGAAGATGCTCTCTCCTTCGTCTGGCTCGTCTGGTTCACCAGGATGGATCTTGGTAGGTACATTTCAACTCCCAAAGTAGGTACATTTCAAATTCATTATCCATATCTGTTGAGACCCGAAATTAACATCCCCACTACCCTATTATACTCCTCATCTATACCCTTTTTGGCTTACCTAATCTTGGGTGAATGAAAAGAATGCTACCATTAGACATTGATAAGGTCATAAGGTAAAGTGTGATTAATTCATGCATTTTGTGGTTTATTGAGCTAGGAAATTAAAAGTTTCATGTACTAATGCTTCAATTTTCCATGTATAATCTTTGACCTCTAGATAAATCCAACCTTCTTGTACCAGCTCAGATATCCGATACTTATGCACCAATACTACCACTGTCTAAATCCGGTACCACGCGCATCCGGTACTGAATCTCACCTGTTACGATCCGATACCAACAGTCGTGGACGGTTGTGATCCRGTACCACCATTTGTGCACTGTCGTGATCCGGTACCAATATAGAAAGTCGAATGTACCAAGTTTATTCTAGATCACGCCCAAGACAATTGTTGGATGTTTATTTGCTTTAGCAAGGCTATGTTAGAATAGTTTGTTGATTGCCTCATCCTCATGCACTTCGTGTCATGAGGATGAAGCTAAAAGATGTAACCGAATAATTAAAATTAACAATTGACTGATTTCCAAATCATTTCACCTCCTTGTGTTTCACGACTAAGACTGTTAAATAGCCATGGAAAGGATGGTGGAAGGGTGGAGAGAGTTAGAATATTACAACATGTGAAGCAGCATGTTATATTGAAAAACATATTCTGAGTGAATATTAATAGAAGGATGTCATTTATCTCCATGTCTTGATTGTCTATGATTAAATGTGAGTTGAGTTGTTAGCATAAGTTTGATTCTATGTTTGAAATTTGAATGAGAGTGATGTGTGGGTTGAAAGCAAGCTTACTGTAGACTCTAGTTGCTGACCTATTGAAGCAGCAAGGGCCCACCACCCAACAAAGTTCATCATCTTCGTAGATTAGTATTAGCATTTGTTTTTAATAGTGTAAATGTTAAATTAGCTGAAGCTTTAATTCTCTCAGATGATAGAAGTACAACTTAGAGTAGGATTTCCATTATATGATTGCTTAGAGATCTTTACTTGCTCTTCTTTTGCATATGCTCTATTTTTATGAATTTGATTTTTTTTCATAGACATGAATGTTGGCAGCAGTAGTCTGACATATCTGAAGGAGAACTAGTGAAGTTCACAACAACACATTGTGAACCACGGCATACTTAGTATATTGATTGTTGAACTACCCATGCTATGTCTTGATGATTGATGTGTGATTTCCCTTTCATAAGTGTGGATTGCATAGTTAGTTTTCTGGGTCAGATAGCAGAGTTTATCTATCAAACCAACTCCATCTCATACTTGCATGTGCCATAATGGAGTAGATAGCCTCTCTGTGAAAGACAATCAAAGTGCATTTCAGTCTACTATTTTGTTTTGTTTCCAACATACATAATTTAGAATAGTTCTATACTCATGACATTAGAATTACCTTTCTTACTGGTGTCTTGTAACTCTGTTGATTACGAATCCTGGATTGATAATTAATGAGTGCATTATACTAAACATATAAGCAACACAACATTTTGGCGTCGTTGCCAGGGAGTTGCAAACAATAGGAAGTGATTTTTAGCTTAGATTGTTTGCATAAATTTTTAATGCTTTTAAAGGTTGCTTGAGGGAGGAGGATAAAACGTTTAAGACGTGAGTGAAGAGCCACATGGCCACTAGAGTGGGGTTCTCTGAAGCCAGGTTTCCTTCTTACCTTCTAGATAGAATTAGGATTTCAATTCAATTGAGAATCAAATTTCCATTTTATGCATAGATATAGAGATAACAAGAGTAGATTTGTAATCTCTAAAGATTCAAAAACACCCCCCCCCCCACTAATCCAACTGACACTGGTGCAGGAAAAATTCCACCAAGAGAAAATTCAAGGGGAGCCAGCGAGGCTCCAGAAGGAGAACCTAAAACGGAAGAATCGACACTTGGGTAGGCAGAACGTGAGTCTGCTTAACATTTAGGAGACACAAAAAATCCAGTTTCTAAACCATCCATCAGTAGAATGGAAGAAGAAGAAGGAAATGCAACCACAGAGACTGAGACTTTTGGGTTTCCCATCTTGGATATTTCCAGAAACATCAGCATGAAGAACATCCCACTATCATCGTTACCCACTTTCAGAGGTATGTCAACTGAAGATCCAAATTTATTTTTATTTAAGTTTGACATATTATGTAGAAGCTATAACCACTCAAATGATGCCCAAAAACTTAAGCTCTTTCCTACTACAATAAAATATTCAGCCTTAAGATGGTTCATGAGCTTAAGAGAAAATACAATCCTCTCTTGGGATCAGATGAAAGACACATTTTTACGGAAATACCAAGACTATTGTAAGAATAATGCTAAAAATGACATTTTTAAAATGCAGCAAACAGAAGATGAAATCCCTGAAGACTACCTAGAAAGATTCTTATACAACTATCAGAAGTCAAAACTATTCACCACAGACCCAGCTGTAATAAGAACTGTATTCTTGAAAGGTCTTAGAGATGACTGCATAGAAGTTTTAAACTTGTTGAGTTCAGGAGATGTACACCAAAATCCTTATTCAGAAATTGCAGATTATTGTAGGAGATACTTAAGAGGACAAGCTAAAACAGGCAAAGGACCAAGAGATCCTTTTAGCATAAATACAAATCAAAGCTCAGGGACTGTCACCAGAACTGAGTGAGGAAACTTATTGGAGAACTTTAAAACAGACATCTTGAGCACAATCAGTAACCAGTTAGATACTCTAAAACTGAAAAAGAAACAAGAAGAAGAGGTTGCTTTAGCAATATTTTGTCATAGATGCCGAAATAAGCACAGTGAGAAAGAATGCCCATTAAATGTCATAGAAATATGTGTTCTGTGTACACTAGAACACCCCACATCTGAGTGTCCAACTTTTCTTGAGCTACAAGCCATGTATAGGCCCTAGGGGAGGAGGAGTATCACAAGAACAACCATACCCTTCCAGAAGACATTGGAGAGCCCAAAACCCTAATGCATTTTATGACCCTAATGCACAATATCAACAACAACAATCAGGTCCTTCCCCAGTGACCTATCCACAATGGACACCTCAGCAAGCTCAAACTCAACCTTGGCAACAAGGTTGGAGGGGACCTATGTATGGAAATCCCTCTTACCCTACATATCCACCATACCCTACAAACATTTCCCAATTACTACCTAGATTCAACCCACCACAAATGCAAGCTTTACTCCCATTACAGCAACAATTTACAACCCCCTTGAACCCTAACCAGCAGCAACAACCACCTATAAATGCCAATCAACAACAAAACCAAGCTTCCCACAACCCTCTAAAACCAACAACAATCCCTTCCCAGCCAATCCCTAACCCCAATAATCGAACCACCCACATAGTACAAAATATAGAATTTTAAACCTTTCCCACCTATGAAATTCAACTACGATTGGGGAAAGTTGTAAACCAATCAGATCCTACAGTAATAATTCAAGAAGAAAATGTTAATCATTCTGAGGAAGAAAACACTCAAACCACCCCTACAGAAGAAGATACCTCCCCTCCTATTCCAATCACTTCTCAATCTATACGAGTACCCCAACAAGTTAATCTCCCACCCTACCCCGAAAGACTATTAGTAAAGAAACCTGACCCACCCTTGCACAGAGATATAGAAGATGAATTACAAAATGTATGTATAAAAATACCTCTGCTGCAATCCATTAAGGATATCCCTATATATGCCAAAATCATAAGGGATATTTTCATTAAGAAACCAGGAAGGAAGAAGAAGGAACCTCCACTTGTTCAGGTGGTGGGACAATTATCTGAATTTATTTCTGAAATGCCATACAAATATAATGACCCTAGAAACCCAGTAGTCACTGTTGAAATTAATGGTATTTCTCTACCAAACACACTCATTGATTTGGGTGCAGCAATTAATGTAATGCCTTTTGACACTATGAAAAAACTCCAAATCAACCAGTTAAGACCAACCCAAACCATGATAGAGTTGGCAGATAAGTCAGACATCAGCCCTGCAGGAAGTCTAGATGATGTCACAGTCACTCTAACTTCTTGGGAATATCCAGTAGACTTTTTAGTCATCTATTCTAAATCATCCTCCAAACTAGGACACCTTGTGGTTCTTGGCCACCCTTGGCTGGCCACAACAGATGCCTTTATCAATTATCAGTCTAGTGATATGACTATATCCAATGGCACACATAGACAAAAACTTGTTCTCTTCCCTCTTGCCCAACCGACACAGGAAATACCTGTTTGGTTAGAAAACCCTTATGGAGAGGAAGATTGCATCAGACCCCTGTTAACACTTGAACAAATAAGAGGAATATAGGAACAATCGGATGAACAAGTATTAAGTTTATTTTTGGCTGACACAAATTGCATTGAATACCCAAGATCTTTTGCAGAATTGTCACATATTTTTAGTTCCGAATTTCAACAAACGTGGCACCCTGATATCACTCAATTATATACCTTATCACCAGCCTCCTCGGAGAAGGAAGAAACTACTGAACTTGTTGATATTAGCCTAGGAAAACCTTTGTATATCAACTCTAGTTTGGAACCAAAACAAAAGACACAAGTAATTGAAATGCTCCAAAGACAATTTGATGCCTTTGCATGGGATTATGCAAACATGAAAGGCATTCACCCTGACACATGCACACATCATATCTACACTAATGACCAAATCAGACCAGTTAGACAGCCTCAGCAAAGGATGAATCCATCCCTTAGAGATATTGTAAAAGAAGAATTGCAAAAACTCCTTCGAGCCAATCTCATATACCCCATTTCAGATAGTCAATGGGTATCTCCACTTGTCATAGTTCCCAAGAAAAATGGCAAGTGGAGGATATGTGTAGACTTCTGGGAGTTGAACAAAGCCACCCATAGGGATTGTTTTCCCTTACCATTTATTGATTAGGTGGTGGATACCTTGTCTGGAAATAAGTATTTTTTGTTCCTAGATGGGTTTAGTGGTTACAACTAGATACAAATAGCACCCGAAGACCAGGAGAAGACCACTTTCACCTGCCCTTGGGGTACCTATGCTTATAGGGTGCTTCCTTTTGGACTTTACAATGCCCCAACCACTTTTCAAAGGATTTTCCTAGCCATTTTCTCTGACTTGACCAATGATTGCGTGGAAGTCAACATGGATGACTTTACAGTCCATAGACAAGACTTCCAGGAAGCATTGACCAGTCTAGAAAAAGTCTTGATTAGGTGTAAGGAAACTAACCTTTCCTTAAGTAATGAAAAGTCAAAAATGATGCTCACTGAAGGTATTGTTTTGGGACATCACATTTATGGTTCTGGAATGAGAGTTGATCCGACAAAGATTTATATTATCACACAAATCAGAATACCTTCCTCACAAAAGGAAGTTCGCAGCTTTTTAGGACATGCGGGCTACTATAGAAGATTCATTCCGAATTTTACAAGCCTAGCTACCCCTTTATTCAAGTTATTATCTAAAGACTCCAAATTTAAGTGGGATGATGAATGCCAAATATCTTTTAAAATTCTAAAACATAAATTGTCAACTACCCCTGTATTAAGAGGACCAAATCGGTCCCTTCCTTTTCATATCTGTACCAATGCCTCAGACACAGCCCTTGGGGAAGTTCTTGGACAAAGAGAAAATCAAATGCCCTATGTTATTTACTTTGTCAGTAAAAATATGTCTCCAGCTGAAGTTAATTATACGGTCACAGAAAAAGAATCGCTAGTTGTAGTCCATGCTATCAATAAATTTAGACACTATATTATAGGATATCAAGATTTTTTACACACTGATCATTCAACCATCAAATTTTTAATGAACAAACCTGTAACAAATCCTAGAGTTACACGATGGCTCTTATTATTACAAGAGTTTAATATCAACATTATTGATAGACCTGGTAAAGATAATCTTGTGGCTAATTTCTTATCTAGAATGATTCATCTGGGAGATAACGCACCAGTAGAAGATAACTTTCCTGATAAAAATTTGTTTTTTATTTCTACATTCACTCCTTGGTATGAAAATGTAGATAACTATCTTGTGACAGGGAAGATGCCTCAAAAATTGTCTCCTAGAGAAAAACAGAAAGTAATTCAACTAACTGAAAACTACATGTGGAACGATGATTGCCTTTACAAAACAGGACTAGATTTGGTGATCAAGAGATGTGTAAGGGAAGATGAAATTTGTGATATTCTACAAGCCTGCCATGATGGTCCTTGTGGAGGACACTTTTCAGACAAGAGGACCGCTTACAAAGTTCTTCAATCTGGTTACTATTGGCCTCATATTTTCTGAGATGCTAAAACCTATGTATCCAATTGTGATGAATGCCAACGAATGGGTAAGCCTACTGCACGAGACCAAATTCCACTTCAAGCCCAAGTAGTTATTGAGCCTTTCAAGAAGTGGGCATTAGATTTTGTAGGGCCCATTAACCCTGCATCTAAAAAGAAAAAGTATATACTTGTATGCACCGACTATGTGACTAAATGGGTCGAAGCAAAAGCTTTACTAGCTGCAAGTGAACAATCATTGGTAGACTTCCTTTTCAATGACATCTTTACTATATTTTGTGTACCTCATGAAATTGTGACTGATCAGGGAACTCAATTTACCTCCCATCTAGTCAAAGTTGTTACAGAACAATACCAAATCAAACACAGGAAATATACACCCTACCATCCACAGTCAAATGGACAAGTAGAATCTACCAACAAAGGTATTGATTCCATTCTTACCAACACAGTACAACTACACCACAAGGATTGGGCTGATAGATTATTAGAAGACTTATGGGCTTATAGAATCACCTGGAGGAATACAACAGGACATACACCCTACGAGTTGGTGTATGGAAAGCAGGTGCTTCTTCCCATAGAATTTCAGATCAAAACCTTCAGGACCGCAGTACAATTTAGCATGAACTTAGATGAAGCCCAACAACAAATACTCGTGTAGCTTAATGAGTTGGATGAAATTAGGTAGGAAGCACTTCAAAGAACCACCCGCATTCAAGAGTAGAGAACAAAATGGCATGACAAGTATCTCAAAAAGAAAAAATTTCAACAAGGAGATTGGGCCTTGCTGTATGACAGCAAATCCAAGAAATTCAAAGGTAAGTTAACTACTCGTTGGATGGGACCTTACGAAATTGACACTGTCTACGATAATGGTTCAATCAAGATAAAGACAATTGATGAACAACATACACCACTACTTGTGAATGGTCACTGGTTGTGAATTTACAACAAACCCCTGTGAAAAGAGGAATTCCTGACTCGTATACTACACAATTCAGATATGCAGGTGATCAGTAAGGAAGGAGATCCGCCTACTGATCCACATTGATTGATTGGTTTATTTGAAACTTTTGTACATAGGTGTGGATCGAGTTTTGTTAATAAGCTGAAGGTAACAAGAGACTCTTACCTCCTTTTGTTTTACTTTCGCAATTTTTTATTTTGTAAATAAATTTCTATAATATATTTGATCCTTCATGAACTTGCTAACCATCATTTTGTAGGCATCAACAATATTCTATTCTTCTTCGGTACTAGAAATCTTGTTCTAGTCTGGTATCGGCAGTCTGGTACCAGAAGTCTGACCTTCTATAGTACTATCATGACACATTACCTAATTGACAAAGCATGCTATGCATATTTCAAAATCTTATGTCAAGTACAAAGCCATGCAACAACCTCTTAAGTTGGAACCAAGAATCTGAATGCAGTATCAAATGGCAGCCCTTGTGAAGCAATAAATTCTTTTGGTTCTGTTGACAACTAAAGGGAAGTATTTTAATTTCTTTTGGTTCTGTTGCTAGCTAAAAAGAAGTATTTTAATTTCTTTTGGTTCTATTGCTAGCTAAAAAGAAGTATTTTAATTTCTTTTAGTTCTGTTGCTTAAAAACAAAATAGAAAAAGAGAGACACAATCTTTACCTATGATTGCTCAAAGAACCATAATCCGCTTCAAAGACTAGAATTTGCCTTTATCCAGTATTTCAGCATGATTAAAGGGACAAAAATATATTAGCCTACAAGTAACTATCTCACCCTAACCAGACTTCAATAGTATTCATTGGATTATCTTACTAAAGAGTAACATATGAGTATATGAACACTCTCTACCATGGGCACACTAGGAAAACTTTTATGGAAGAGGATGTACCAGTACCCTAAGGAAACTTTAGGTCATTCTTTTATGGACAAACTTAGAAAAAATTATACATTTGGATCACTCTAAAGAAATAATGTGCATAAAAAGTTTATTTTTCCTTCAGACAAATCTTTAAAAGACATTCAAATAAGAGCATATACCTTCCAACCCAATACCATCCCAGCTAGTAAAAAGGTTTTCAGATGAGCCTCCCTTGTCACCATGCAAAGCACTCTTTAATAAAAAATCAAAATAGGTGACTATGGACAAGAAGCCTCTGATGGAAAAGGGGTTTAAGAGACTAACCCACTGGGATACTGAACAGGTCTGCTAGCAACGGGTACCAATCTGTGGTATGACTAGGAAAACCCATCAGGGTACTGAACAGGCCTATTGGCAATGGGGCATTCTGCTCGGGGAAGGGATCTCTCACTAATTATCACAGCTACCCCACCAGAGTACTGAACAGGCTTGATGGCAGTGGGTTCTAGTTGAGAAATGTCTCATCTATATTTGTCTAATTGAAAATTTGACTTTTGTCATCTAAAAAGCATAGGTCACTATTGACATTTATGAGATACAAATGCCATATTAATAATAAAAATAATTACTACAAGAAAATGTCCATTTGAGAATTACCCTAAGTCAACTTATTGGTCTGGCATCTAAAGCCTTCTTTACCTAAGAAGGAAACTTCTTAAGAGTGGAGCCCTAACTAGGGAGTCTAATCTACTTATACTGTCAAATTTATCTATAACATCTAATGATAGTAAATCTCTGAAGCAAGTTAGGTTGGATCTGTTCTTCTGGCAAACATTTAAAAATTCCCATGTTTTCACTGCTGAATGCTACCTTTGTCAATAAGCCATCAAGAGAAAGGCAGTTTCAATTTTTAGGCACGAGATCATATGCTAGGTGATAAATGTACTTCTGAAATTTGATTGGTTTCGTTTTCTCTTATCATCTTTTCTCCATTATGATACAGAATGTTGAATCTTATTGCATACAAATATGAAACATCCTTGGCATGGGGGAAGGTCAAAGAGATCCTTCAGAACTCTTTTTTAGAGTCACATCTCACCTTCAGAAACCAGCATGATCACTCTACAAAACCAAATACAAAAGAAGATAAGCACAGAATAAAAGAAGTACAGGAAATTCCTGTACCAAGATTTTAGAAAAATCCAGTCTAAAAGGATGAATTCCGACAATATACAAGTAGTCGTACATGCTATAGGTATTGATCATACAAAGGTAAAAGCAAAGGTAACATGGTATTTATTTTCCTCTGCTCATAAAACTACAACAAATATGAAATTATATACTAGATATTATGACCTTAGTATTAAAACCATGCACCTATCCCTCATACCCATATACCTAAACTCAATCAATCCTCTCATAAGTGCTCGAAAATGGTTAAAGGAAAAACCACATCAAAGCATGAATATGAAGCATGTCTATTAATGATAGGCCATGAATGTACTTCATCCTTAAGCAAATCATGAACTTATCTTGTGTCATGAACCATGATCCAACATCAAATTCACCACTCGGAAGTCCAATCACCTATCCAAAAATGATGCTTTGACACCCAACGTCTTGTCCTCATCATTACATTAATGGGTAGAAATGAAATGGCTTATCTGGGTGGCGAAGCCATTCAGATAAGCCTCATCTGGTCTTAAATTTCCCTTGTGGCATCCTTATTAAAACTTACCATTCGCATTATCGACACCATCACCATATTTCCCCTATCGTCACCTTTCTTCAGTTCCGAGCCTACTCCTCTCCGGTACCAAACCCTTACCCTCATCAATTGACTAAACCTTTGCGCTACAGCCCAATCATTTTCTCACAAATTATAACGATGGTCGTAAGTAGACATGAACCGGTCTTCCAAATATATAGAGAGATCGAGGAATTCCAACTATGTTGAGAGAAGTATGCTAGATCAGGATGGATGCCATTTTTGGAGAAATTCACAGGCTGGCACGAGAAGATATCTCATGAATTTATTCAGGGTTACGATGGATAGATTGCGCATATAGGCAATCTGTAGCTGACAATCAATGAAGCAACCATAAGGGAGGTCACGGGATTACCTAACAGAGGAGACAAATGCTTCAAAGGTGTAGGAATCAACAAGGAGATGTGCCAGTGATTTTTGAAAGAAGACCATCAACACCCCAATTGGAAAAAGGGGATCCCAAGGAACTATATCAAGGAAGAGTATCATCCAATGATTACTAGTCTTCAACGATTCGTCACTTATGAGGGAAGGTATGCTATGACCTTCATATATCATATTAGGATTCTATTACACTTTGAAGGAGGCCCTGAAATTGATTTCCCATATTGTCTATGGATGAGTTTGAACAAAATGGTAAGAGGTGTCAAATCCCTATCCAAAACTGAGAATACTAGCATTTACCATCAAGGTCTCATTAAAATGTTAGTTTTACATGAACTTAGGAAGCAGAGGATTAGTTGGAAAACCCTTATCACTCAACACCTTTCCGCAGAAAACAAACCTATGGAGGAAGCACAGCATGATCCAAAGAAAAATAAGGAACCTCAAAAGAAAAAGGGAAAGAAGGATAAGGCAACTCCATCATCATCAAGGACAGTGACCCAACACGAAAAAGCTAGTAGACAAGCATGGTCCTCTCCCACAGTCAATAAGACTTTTAAAAGTCTCGAATCAAAAGGAAAAATGAAATTAGTAGAGGAGACTTCAACAATGGCACTTGAGGAGAAGGGCCATCAGACAAAAACTATGAAGAAAGGGAAGCATAGCTCAGAAACTAAAAGTAAACAGTCTATAGAACAGTCCCCTGTCACCATTTCACAAATAGAAAAGAAGAAAAGGAAGCTTGTGAGAACCCTTGATCCAGTACCTCCTTGTAAAAGAACCACAAGGAGCATGGAAATGAAGGGAAAAACAATTGTCAGTCCTCATACACAGGAAGATCCAGTCGATCTTACCTCTCCTTCTGAAGACTTATCAGTCCAGGATGACATCCCTAGTTTGACTGAGGAACAAGCCACTATTAATTTATGTGGGATGAGGGAGGAAGTCGAAGAAAGAGAATGCATCCAGCCAGTAATGATGGAGTCAACAAAAACCTTGACAAAAGAACAAATGAATAAAAAGATTGGGGAACTGCAAAAACAAAATCAGGAACTCAAACAAGAAGTGAAGGAATACCAACTATTGGACAGGTATATCAAAAAGGAAAATGAGCACTTGAAAGAAACCAGCCAACAACTTCAAGATGACCATGAAGAAACTTCTAACAAGCTCAAGAAGGTACTACGACTCCTGCAATACGTTAGGGTCATAAAAAGGGAGCTGAAAGAAGAGGCCTCAGCCATCAACATCATTGATCCACCGAAGTAAAGAATGCAGTCTCAAGTTTTGAAGAAATTTTGGGTTTGTTTTCAGTTGCATGAGGACATGCAATGATTTTGGCATGGGGGAATGTTAAGACCCAAAATTAACATCCCCACTACCCTATTATACTCCTCATCTATACCTTTTTTGGCTTACCTAAGCTTGGGTGAATGACAAGAACACTACCATTAGCCATTGATAAGGTCATAAGGTAAAGTGTGATTAATTCATGAATTTTGTGGTTTATTGAGCTAGGAAATTAAACGTTTCATGTACTAATGCTTCAATTTTCCATGTATAATCTTTGACCTCTAGATAAATCCAACCTTCCTGTACCAGCTCAGCTATCTGGTACTTGTGCACCAAGACTTCCATTGTCTGAATCTGGTACCAAGCTCATCCGGTACTAAATTTCACCTGTTACGATCCAGTACCAACGGCTGTAGACTGTCGTGATCTGGTACCACCATATGCGCACTGTCATGATCCGGTACCACCATTTGCGCACTGTCGTGATCCAGTACCATCTACCTATCATGATCTGGTACCAATATAGAAAGCCAAATGTACCAAGTTTAGTCCAGATCACGCCCAGGACAATTGTTGGATGTTTATTTGCTTTAGCAAGGCTATGTTAGAATAGTTTGTTGATTGCCTCATCCTCATGCACTTTGTGTCATGAGGATGAAGCTAAAATATGTAACCGAATAATTAAAATTAACAATTGACTGATTTGCAAATCATTTCACCTCCTTGTGTTTCACGACTAAGATTGTTAAATAGTCGTGGCAAGGATGGTGGAAGGGTGGAGAGAGTTAGAATATTACAACATGTGAAGCAGCATGTTATATTGCGGAACATATTATGAATGAAGATTAATAGAAGGATGTCATTTGTCTCCATGTCTTGATTGTCTATGATTAAATGTGAGTTGAGTTGTTAGCATAAGTTTGATTCTATGTTTGAAATTTGAATGAAAGTAATGTGTGGGTTGAAAGCAACCTTACTGTAGACTCTAGTCGTTGACCTGTTGAAGCAGCAAGGGCCCACCGCCCAACAAAGGTCAGCATCTTTGTAGATTAGTATTAACATTTGTTTTTAATAGTGTAAATGTTAAATTAGCTGAAGATTTAGTTCTCTCAAATGATAGCAGTAGAGATTAGAGTAGGATTTCCATTATATGATTGCTTAGAGATCTTTACTCGCTCTGCTTTTGCATATGCTCTATTTTTATGAATTTGATTTTGTTTCATAGACATGAATGTTGGCAGTAGTAGTCGGACATATCTGAAGGAGAACTAGTGAAGTTCACAACAACACATTGTGAACCACAACATACTCAGTATATTAACTGTTGAACTACCCATGCTATGTCTTGATGATTGATGTGTGATATCCCTTTCAGAAGTGTGGATTGCATAGTTAGTTTTTTGGGTCAGATAGCAGAGTTGATCTATCAAACCAACTCCATATCATACTTGCATGTGCCATAATGGAGTAGATAGACTCTCTGTGAAAGACAACCAAAGTGCATTTCAGTTTGCTATTTTTTTTGTTTCCAGCATACATAATTTAGAATAGTTCTATACTCATGACATTAGAATTGCCTTTCTTATTGGTGTCTTGTAACTCTGTTGATTACGAATCTTGGATTGATAATTAATGAGTGCATTATACTAAACATATAAGCAGCACAACAATATCCTTGGAAAAATTCTCACTCAATATGTCATCATCATTTCCAGAGATGATTCCATCAACATACACTTCTATAATAATCACATACTACCTTGATCCACTTTTATGTAGAGGTTACTATCTACATTTCCCCTTCCGAATCATTGTTGTTGTAAGTACCTATCCAATATTCAGTATCATGTTGCTTATCTCTGAGAAGAGATGTGACGGATACTCGCATTCAAAAGAAGACGGATCACAATGAGGCTCTAAAGGTATTTTTGACATAAATAAAATCCAAAACCATAACCCTGGAAGATGCAAAGGCAATAGTTTTGTGGACCCCATTTTGGGTAGTTTGGTGTATAAACTTCCCGGGGACGTAACTTTGGCATACGATCTTCGTTTGGGGTGCACGATAGCTTGTTGGAAAGGTATCGTCGAGGAAATTTATTGGGGTCTCAATCAGATCCTTTGGATATCATTGAGGTTCTTGATCCCAAAACAAACTTCACTTAGGCCCTCAAAATGGCCTGGAAGTTTAGGAACCAAAAAATTGTTAAAAATAGTAAATTTCCAGATGACTGTTTGGAGCTAGTTGGAATAGGTGGGTGGCCACCAATATACACCTTGATGAATCCTACCTCCTTAGGAAGCAATGGTCTCCATAGAATTTAGTGCTCATATCAGAGGGAAAAACATTCGTTGAATATGCATCTTGATGAGCTACTTGCCTTACTGGATAAGTTGCACTACTTAGCTTGTTTAAGGCTGTCATGAACCTGTGGCTGGAAGGGTTGGATATTTTTAACCAGTCTGACTACATGGGATGACTTTGTGAAAAATAAATCCTTTCCTTTTGCTTCAATATTTTCGACCTGGTTTTGTTGGATATAAGGTGCTTGGACTGAGGCTACAATGGTTGCGGTGTTCACTATTCACCTTTTGAACAGATTGTGAAGAAGCTGAATTTTGTAGTATGAGATACTACCTTACGACACTATTTAGGTGGGAAAGTAGTTGGAACTATGTCTGGTATCCTATAGAGATGACCCCACAGAGTAACAATGATACTATGGGGTCGAGACTCATAAATATCATGGCGCTTCCACATATATGGCTCGCCCAACAGAACATCACAAAAATCCAGTGGGGCAACATCACATAATACCTCTTCCTTGAAGGGATGGATGACGTATGACAATCCACATTGTTAGTTGACACAGAGGTCTCATCCCTGGTGAAGCCACCCGATGTTGTATGGTTGTGGGTGTGGTGTTATCGACAATCCCAACTGTTTGATGACCTATGCTAAGATGAGGTTATTCTGGCTTTCGATATAAAGAATACAATCCAGCGGGGTCCCCTTCACCCACATCTATGAATGAAAAAGGTGCTCCCCTTATTAGGATCTACTGGTTCTTCTAATTGAATTGTTGCGGTCACGAAATTAGAAGTGGAGTCTGCGTCAATGATATGTCTTTTCTCATTAGTTTATGAATCAGATTCTAAATGAGGACTCATCTCCTTGTCTTTGATCTCAGCCACCAATGAGTTTTTTGAGCGAAATTCATCATTGTTGTGCCAGGGGTTTTGTGGAAATCGCACAACTTTCCAGTGTCCTTCTTCATCTTTCTGTTACCATTCGCTTCCTGTGGCTTGGATTGGTTTTTTGAAGGTTGGTTTTTAGGGCCATATTTACCATAGTTTGGTTGTTGTGGATTTGCAGACCTGATCTCCCGCTTGTTCTGGTGTTTAGCTTTCTACTCTATTTTAACATCATATCCATAAGTAGCACCCAGTGATGAGATGTATAGAAAATCCGTTTTAGTTTGGATGTATCTATGTAGAGCCCCATGGTATTTCAAAACTAGATTTTGCTTGGTGTCTTTGATACCCAGCTTGGTGCACAAGGTATGGAAGGTATTGGTGAACTACGACATTGCTTGTCCCCTCTCTTATAGCAGTGTGGTCCATCTCATGTACTGGTCACCATAGTTTTCAACAGGGTAATATTGTTCCTTCACCGCATCCACCAAAAACTGCCAAGTGGTCTCAACCCCATATATTCTAGACTCCTCTATGGAAATTTGATCCTAGTAAGTTTCCCACCATTGTTTGACCTGGGGGGGATCCTTAAGGAGTGAGAATGTGATTTTTTCCCTATTGGAGAAATTATGAACAGATAAATAACCTTCTAGAAAATTTAATCATTTTTCTAGGGCATCTGCATCTATCTGTCTGTCTAATACGAGAATATCAAAATTAACTTGTACCTTGAAAGAATAGGTTCCTCCAAAGTGGTCGCTTGATGAAGACACTCTTGCTTTTATCGACAGGCATTGAAGGACGTGGGAAAAATTCTCCATCATTTCATCCCTTTGTCGCGTGAGAGATTTCTCAAGCAACAGATTGATAGACTCTTATGCTCTGTCACTTTTCTTTTCTTCCTCCATGGATGGTTTCTTGGGCGTCTAAGAGAGATTTTCATAAAGAGAGATAAGCTCGATACCCAACTTGCTATACTTGGACCTCGTCAAGGACATGCACTGGAAAATGTTCAAGAGCAGCTTGCTCTGATACCACTGATCCAGATTATTTTCAGCATGAAATGAGAGCGGAGATATAATAAAGAAATTTACAAAGATATATCAGATATCCAAGAATATAACAGAAATACATCAGATATAACAAAGAGACATAGTAATACACGATTTCTATTAATGAGCGAAATGTACAAAACTATAGAAATACAAAGTGAAAAACTCGCCAAAATGGTGGCAACTTATCTCTGAGAAGAGATGTGACGACTACTCACATTCACAAGAATATTTATTACAATGAGGCTCTAAATACCCTTTTAACATAAATAAAATCAAAAACCCTAACCCCAGAAGATGAAAAGCCAATAGTTTTGTGGACCCCGTTTTGGGTAGTTTTGTGTATAAACTTCTCAGGGGCATAACTTTGGCATACGATCTTTGTTTGGAGTGAACGATAGCTCGTTGGAAAGGTATCGCCGATGAGATTCATTTTTGGGTCACAATATAGTCTCAACTTAATATTTTAAATAAGTTGTCCTTGAGTGATACACAAGGATACTTTCCTTAAGAAATTACTGAGGGTACCCCCCCTTTGGCTCGAGAACTAGCTTGAAGTCATATTGTGGTGCATGAAGGTACATCCTGCACACTATGCCTTATCATTTGGAACCTATGTGAGAGACAAAGGACAACTTGGTGAACAAGAAATGAGAGCGTTAAAAATTAGCAAAGCATAGAAAAAGTGTTATAGCAATCCTAAAAAATATATAGGTTTGATAATGGATGGTATAAACCAAATAAAATCATTGATCCCTCATTTACCTCATGTTCCTAAACATATGAAGGAGGATATCTTTGTACAAGTCCACATATTAGTTTTCATGTCCACATATTAGGTTTCATGGTGTTATCACCTAAATTTTGTTCAGAAATATATTTAAGTAATCAGCAAAAAACATCATCAATAGAAAAATATGCAATAGAACAAACTTACCCTATGGCCATTTAGGTTCCACTTCAAATAGTGGATAAAAAACCATATGATAGTGATTTCATACATTTGTTTGATTTTCCCTATTGAATTTTGCATAAATTGTGCAACGTATTTTCCTTGGAAAGCCAAGAAAATAAGTCAAACATGTCAAGAATGTTCCTAGTGGTATAATCAATGTCAAAACTTCTAAAGCCTTATCCGCATTGAAGGAAAAATCCCAAGGGTAGTTGGAAATCAATTCATCATGTATGTGAGACCAAAAAAAAAACATTATGTTCACACTACGAGTGGGAATTTGCAGGAATCCATCTCCCATATAAATAAAGGGTCATGGGGGGCCATTTAGAGAATAAATTGAGTGGTAAATTTATGCTAGAGATATCGCTTTGAGACCATAATCCCCTTTTTCATCTGATTCTCCCATTGTCACTTGATTCCTTGAGCTTCATCTGCCTGATCATTTCATGAGAGTTAATAAGAGAGACATATATCTTGGATTAAAGGACAATCCCATGGAATTTTGATCCCATATTCATACACCTACTCTCCCTAGGTTCTTTCAAAAGGCCTATCCATTGGTATAAAGAGTTTGTTTCTTCCCATTTACTTATTATGCATCCAAAACTTTATTTTTAGCTTACTATGTAAGATGTTTGTCTTTTTTCCTTTTCGTTGAAATAATATTTTTATTCTCTAACCTTATTAATCAATTTTAATGTTATATACTTCAAATCTTAAATACAAATGGGAGGTTTTTCTCATCTTTGTTGGAAAACTTGCAAAGCACATGGTATTCAATAATAAAATGTCTTATTCTGTGTTTCAACTATCAACACCAAATATTAGAAATGATCAAATATAACAGCATCTATAATGATCTCAATTAGTGAACACATTTTAAGTGTCATTTATAATTTCAATTTGAAGGTATATATTCTTTTAAAACTCATTTCTAAATGGATAATAGGGAGTGAAAAAAAAGTGAAACAAACTCCAAAGAAAATCACTAATATTGACTCTAAGATGGACATCATAGATTTGTTTGATTTTAGGGTTTTATTTGGCATGAAAATTACGTGTATGAACTTTGAGGTCTCATTTAGTTCTGTCAGTTGCCACTAAAATTGTTCATATGTGATTAGCCATACCAAGGAATTAGAAAAATTAGAGAGCTAATGTTTCCAAGAAGAGGTAGTGTTCAGAGACACCATTAGAACACTTATGTAGAAGAGATGAAAAGATAGAACAAGAGGCCAATTTATGAACAACTATAAAGTACAGTCCCATTAGCAACACATGGAGTTACAAAATATTTTTAAATTAATTTTATTTATCTAATAAATGGTTTTCAAACTGCATAAAAATTGTCAAATCAATGATATGCACCATTCAAAACTTAAAAAATTAAAATTGTTAAAAATAATTTTTATTTTTTCAAAAAATTCATTTAATATCTCTTGGAAGGTACACAAATGGCTTATTCATTGTGATGTAGATATGAAGAAAATTATAGATACTCGATAATTATAATCAGAAATTGGTTGGTACAAATTTAGACCATTCAACAATGTCTTCAACCGTGGATACATTTTGTTGGTGCAGCGATTGTTTTATTATATTCATTGGTAATCTAAATTTAACACTTTATATCCCTTCTAAGGGGTTCAAACCATCCTACAAGGGAAATTCAAAAGTCCCCCTTCCAAAAAAATGTAAAATTTTTAAATCACTTGTCATTTATGAAGGATAACAAATACTGTAAAATTTCAAAAGAATGGTTACATTTTGAAAAATCCATCAATTTCTCGATTCCCAACATGCCCACATAATCCTACCACCATATTGGTGTATTCACCGGTTTAAGTGTGTCTTAATGAAAGCTTCCTAGAGAAGCTTGGATACCTTGTCTTTTTTAATCCCCACTTGAATCCATGTGCTATGCACATTATCAATCCTTATGGATATGAGAATTGACATTGCATCCGCTATCCATACTTAATGAGCTTATATCTCACCCTCACCATAATGCGATTCAATTTTAATATATTTTCCTCCACTCTTAGCTTTGCAAAACACCAAAATAATTAGTCATGGTTTATGAGTTTAAATTGTAATGGCATTGAAAACGTGTTAGTAATATTAACTACAAACATGTGGTTTAATGATAATTATGAATAACAAAGAATAGACATCGATTGGACCCAAGGAAATGAGGTCATCTCCCTTTTCCCATGTTCACATGTTTTATCTCTATAAAGGTCTCTGACATGTTGCTTCATAGTTATTTTGTTGCATTGGTAATGCTATGTGTGTGTCTATTATCAGCCATGGCATGGTTATATAATTCTTATCTAATATTTGATTATTATTTTATCACATTTGACATTGGCTTCTCGATAACTTAGTATGCAATTCATTGTTGAATAAATTATTTTCATTGATGTGAAAGGTAAGTATTCAAAGGAAATGTGAATTTAAGAAATACAAAGTGGAAGTGGATTAGAAATGAAGTTACATGAAAGTGGATTAAATATGAAGTTATGTGAAAGTGGCTTAAAAAGTAAAAGTGGATTAAACATGAAGTTATGTGAAAGTGTATTAAAAAATAAAAGTGAATTAAAAAGTGAAAGTGGAGTAAAAATACACATGGTATTTACACATGGTTTTAAAACCTGTTATCGCTCAGTTTGTAGTCTAGGTTGAGTAGCTGGAAGGTAAGGATCAAACTGGAGAAACAGAAGCTTCCCCACCCATTGTCACCTCGATGGGGGGCTCTTTCTATTCAAGGTGGCTAGGCCCAAGGGAGACATCCCTGGTAATCTGGGGTTTTGAAAGGCACAGGCTATTGAAGGATAGAGGTAGGTTTTCCCTTTCACAAATTACCGCCAAGAGGATAGTCAAAAATGAAGATGAACCACGGACAAGGCACCTAAGGCAACAAGAAAACTAATATGTGCAGATAGTGGTTAGTACTTCATAATTTAATGACTATCAACATTTAATATACATGAACATAAATAGCAGTAATTATTGACGAAGTCAATGATTGCAAAAAAAAAAGACTATAGCTTATAATCTCACTTCTCAATAAACACTGGAAATGATATGGCATTCAATGTAGGTAACCAATCCTTGACTTAACACAATCCATTAAATATCATTAAAAGCTCATATATAAAGGTTGTTGCGTCACTATACTAAGGGTGACGTCAGCTTTTTTTCTAGGGTTAGTTTGGTAGACAAAGAGATGGACATTTTGCAAAATAGGCTAAATGAAATTATCAACACTTCAATGTCTATCACTTAGATGACTAAGCCACAACGTTTTACATCAACCAAGAGCTCAAAAGAGGCATGAAGTCATCATCAAATTAGGGTTAGTGAGACATTAGGGTTAGTTAGGGTTTAAAATTTAAGAAGTTTGAAAGTGTTGTTTTGGCACAATAAACTCAAGCGTTGGAAGATTAGACTAGTGCCTTAGGGTATTATGGAGTCAAGAAGTAAAAGCAAGGTCTCGGGAGAATCTAAATCCAAGGACGGGAGAGTTAGGCTTTATGGTGCTACAATGGCAGGGCCATGAAGTCAAAACCCTAAGGGGAGGAGGCTCATTCCGGTGTTGCTCAAGCAAGGCCTCATGCTCCTCCCTCTTTCCTTAAAACTCCTTGGCAAAATGGCTAGCTTTAAAACAAAAATCTAGGGATGGAAAGTGTTGCAGGGACAAGGCCTTTCAAACCCTAAGAGTCAAACCCTAGGTGTAAAATCAATTAGGCCTAGGACGTCTTCTTTCTTCAACTTATGTTCAAAAGCTAACTCAGAAAAAGGGGAACTAGTGTAGCAACGGCTAGGCTATATCCTCCTTAATCAATGGTTAAAACAATTTTTCTACCATGGGGACATGTAGCAAGGACCTACTTATGTGCTTGCTACCTAGGGTTTTAATGATTAAGAAAAATAATAACAATGTAACCATAAAAGTAAGATATTTAACCTACAACCATTCATTTAAGAAGTTTTGCATGAGAAATACACTTACAAATCAATGAAGAGCTTATCAAACCCTAGTTGTAAACCTTCCAATGATAGAAAACACCATAAAAATGCCAAGAATGATCCTCCACAATGCTAGCGCCTCACTTCCAAGAGAAAAATACCAAGACAAGAGACTAAAAATGATTCTCTCACAAGAGAGTGAGTTATGTTATGTAAAAATGAGAGGCAACGTCCTCTATTTATATCATCCTAATGACCTTTAATTACAAAATAGGTCATTTAAAATAACCGACAAGGCTGACTAACAATATTA
>ML782006.1:252787-309523 GCA_009831015.1 Picea engelmannii | reverse complement strand
GTGTTCGCTTCCAACAGTCGTGTTTCAGCATTCGTGTTGCAGCAGTCGTGTTTCAGCATCTGTTCTTCATAAACAATCGATTGCCATCAATGACAACCTTGATCATCTGCGTCATCTCTGTTGTAGCCATATTTCCAACAGATATGTGGATCCAGTGCCATGATGGGACGCTGAAGATTATGAGGCAGTGGAACAAAACTTAGAGGGTTTGACTGCAGACATTCCAGACATGCCTCTTAGAGAGGTTCTGTGACGTTATCAGCGTCATACGGTGGGGGTGTCAGAGTCTGTTGGTCGACTACTTCGTAGGGTTGCCCAGGAAGTTGTGTGTTACCGTGAACGTCATCCATGACGTCACTTTGTAGAAGCTATGAGCTTCAAATTTTGAAATTTTTGTCCTCGGACAGAACTTTTGTGTTAAAAACTTTTTGATCGTTATATATACATACGGATTCTACCGGCTTATTTTGTGTTGTGTGATACTTGCGATGTGATTGATTTATAAATGACCCGAATGTTTGTCTAATACATAGTTAGCTAATGCATCAATTAATGTATTTAGACATCTAGGAATATGTTGATACTCAATATAGTCAAAATAATGTTCCAAGAGGCGAATTCACAAATATACCCGTAACAAAGTAGGACTTCGAATAGCATAGACATTACTTAACTGTAGTACTACGAGCTATGAATCGAGTCGCACAAACAAGTGATGGATACCAAGCGAGATAGCATCAATCAACAATTCGATAATGATGCTATACTCTGCAATATTGTTGGTCGCACGGCCGAGGCACACACCTCATAGAGTGATAAGTTCGTTTGTAGGGGAATAAATTTCCCACGTAGCAGAAGCAAGGTTCTGAGTACTACGACTAGCGCCATTAGCGAAGCCAATTTGGGGGTAGTGAAAACTCTGACATCTGGAAATCAAGCACAATGTCACATAAGGGCAGAGACCAGATAACAAAAAAAGCATACTACAGTAACACACAAGAAGTATGATACAATAAAATACAAGTACTCGTGCATAGGTGATCTTATGCATAGTACTTATTTAAGTACAACCCATTTCTGGGTTCACTCAAAGGGATATCTTCGTAATCTACTAACTCGTAGGCTCCTTTCTCCAAAACTCGTCTAACGATATAAGGACCTTGCCACATGGCTTTGAATTTTCCATCTCCTAGCATATATCGATCTTGTTCGTAGAGGAGAACCAGATCTCCTTCGGAGAAAACGCGAGGCTTGACGTGTTTGTTGTATTGGGCCTTGACACGTTTCTTCTGGGCTTGTATGACTAGGGTAGCATCGCATCGAGTTTCATCTAATCGCATGAGATACAATAGACGTTCTTCCTCGGCAGAAGTGTTTGGTAAGAGTTCGACGACTAATTTTAAGGAGGATATCTCGCATTCCATTAGGAGGATGGCTTCCAGACCATAGACTAATCAGAAAGGTGTAAACCCAGTAGAAGACTTAACGGATGTCCAGTAAGCCCACAATGTTGAAAACAACATTGTGTGCCAACTTGTTTTGTGAATCCCTATCATTCGTCGAAGCATGGTTATGAAAAATTTATTAATCACTTCGACTTGGCCATTGTCTTGTGGGTAATAGGGCGTTGAGTTTTCATGGTGAAGACCCAACTTTTCAGTGAGTTTGGACATCATGAAGTTTCTAAAGTGGCTACCGTGATCGGTGACGATAGCCTGAGGAACACCAAAACGAGCTATGATGTGATTGAAAATGAATAATGTTGCGGTCTTTCTAGTATTGTCAAATGTTGGCATTGCCTCGGCCCATTTCATAAAATAATCTACGGCTACAATAATGTATCCATGCCCCCCGGTCGAGTGGGGGTGAAATGTCATGAAATTGATGCCCCATTTTTCAAAGGGACCAATAGAGACCACAGGGTGAAGAGGAGCGGGATGTGACCGTATCTTATGATTATAGGTCTAGAAAGCGTGGCATTTTTGGACGGCGATTATGTAATCGTTAAATAAAGAAGGCCAAAAATACCATGCTCATAAGATCTTCTGGGCAGTAGCATACTCGGACATATGACCACCACAGGCTCCATAATAGCAATCATTTAAGGCTTTCTTGGCTTCGTCGAATGTGAGGCAGTGTTGAAAAACTGAGTCAATCCCACGACGATAAAGAGTATCCCCGAGGATAATATATTGATGGGCTTGGTAGCGTATTCGACGTCGGTCCGTACTGGACAAATTGGGACGAAAAGTATGGGTTTGGAGACATATGATGATATTTCCATACCAAATATCATTGAAACTAATTAGGAAAAGGGATTCATCAGGTAATGAATCGGCTGCTACATTTTTCGTTTCAGAGTAGGGAAAGTCGCATATCAACTCGACAAACACTAAGGACTTCTTGGACTTAGCTCGTTCGAATTCCAAGTCAAACTCCTGGAGTATCACGATCCATTTGGAGTATTTTCCCCCTAGAAATTGACGTGTGAGAATGTGTTGCATAGGGTTGCAGTTAGAAATCACCATAGTCTTGCGAGAGAGGATATAGTGTTGGAAGCGTTGAACTGCTTGGACGGCTGCCAAGGCCAGTTTTTTGACATGTAAATACTTGGTTTCAGTAGGCATTAGACTACGATTCAAGTAATAGATAACATGTTCATCATGAGAATAATCCTCTTGGACGAGAACCATAGCGATGGTGTAATCTGAGGCTGCAAGGTAGAGGAAATAATCGCGACTGTAATTGGGGGGGAAGAGAAGTGGAGCACGTTTCAGGGACAGTTTCAAAGCTTCGAAGGATTTGTTTGCAATGGTATCCCATACGAACTCAGACCCCTTTTTGATTAATCGCGTAAATCCATGAGTTATCTCGGCGTAGTTCAGGATGAAACAACGAAGAAAGTTTGCTTTCCCTTGCAAACTTTGTAACTGGTGAAGTGTAGAAGGAGGAGGGAGATTGAGAATCGCCTCAACCTTTAAAGGATCTACCATGATCCCTTGACGTGAAACAATAAATCCTAGAAGTCGGTCGGATTCTATGCAGAAAACGCATTTGTGAGGATTCAAGCGTATATGGTAAAACCGACAACGAAGGAAAATGGCTTGGAGGTGGATTGGATGATCGACCCAGTTCATAGAATGAGCGGGTAAGTCGTCAAGATATGGTTGCACGATGTGCTTGATATCATGGAAGGCATAAGACATAGCACACTGAAAATTTGCACCAGCGTTCTTGAGACTGAAAGGAAGTTTCCGATAGGTGAAAGTGCCCCAAGGACAAATGAAAGCGGTTTTGTGTTGATCCTCGGGAATAATATTGATTTGATTATACCCGGAGAAACCATATATCAGAGAGAATATTTCACTTCCGGCGCAATCGTCGACAATCTGGTCGACAAAGGGGGTAGGAAAGTTGTCTTTGGGACAAGCTTTGTTAATATCCCTATAATCAACGCATACGCGGATTGTGCCTTGTTTCTTGTCGATCGGGACAAGATTGGAAACCCAGTCAATGAAGGCCATCGGGTAAATAAATCCGGCTTTGAGAAGTTTCTCGACTTCAAGCTTGATAGCAGCTGCTTTACGTGGGTGAACTAGATGAAGGCATTGTCGGACGAGTTTAGCATCTGTGTATGTCTTGATCTCATGTATCACAATGTCGGGGTCGATACCTGGAATTTCTTCATAGCTCCAGGCGAAGACGTCACAAAATTGTTTGAAAAGTGACTTGTAGGTGACGATTTCATCAGGGGAACACGAAGCTCCGATATGCACATTTTTGACAATTCCAGGTTTGATGGATATGTTGAGGGGAATAGTGGGTGAGATATTGCTTAAGTTCCCTTCAGAAAATGCATCGTGTGTAGACTCAGGAATGGTTGAAATGACGACAACGGTCGACGAGGTCAAGATCCATTAGTAGTCTCGATGGTGTGTTGTTCCAGGAAGAGGATGGAACGGTGATGTCCATCGTTCCAAGGGGTGTCTTCCATGACAGACATAATCATCTCATCCATGGGAAAAATGACACAGAAAGGATCTGGAGATAACTCACCAAGAGAGGGGGTATAAGGGGTTTCCGATTGAATGGCCTAATAGGCAGATTCGACCAGACTCAAAGGCATTTCGTCATCGTAACGAAGATGATCATCGGGGTCAGGTACCATCCATGGGTCGAGAGACTCAGGGGTTTCATGAATCGAGGTGGAGATCATGTTGATTGAAGTGACAGACGAGTGTGTAACATCAGGTGGTGGAATGGGGAAGGTACCCATTAACAAAGAGTCTTTGAGAAGACCTACACCGATGTTCTCGTAACCTGGTGGGGTATTAGCGATGAACGGTATGTTGCCATTACACATATCCGAGTTAAAGAAGGCTAATTGGTCGATGGTGATTACCTTTCCTTGATGTGGGAAACGTATAACATGAAAAAGAGTTGACACAACTGCGCACATGGAATCGATCCAACTACGGCCAAGAAGAATATTGTAATCGAGAGGAGCATCAAAGACTTCCACTTCGACTTAGACCATTTTTCCTTCTAGCATGATTCGCAACGAAGGAAGGACGTCGTAAGGCTTAAAACCGAAGCCATTGAAGGCTTTGAGTTTGTTATGGGATTCAGTCAAAGAGGGAGAGCCGATGGATTTCCAGTAGGAAACAGACATGACACACGTCAAGGCACCCTCGTCGATAACAGTTCGAAAAAAAAAATTGTCGGAGACAATCACTTGGATATGGAATGCGAGTTGAGGGGGTAACCTTGGAATATGGTCTTCCAAGTCAAAAATTATTAAATTCGTGTCCATCGGTTCGATTCCACCGATAGCTTTCAACAGTGCCTTCCGTTGTGTGGGACAACTTTAAAGGACTCCAAGGTCTGACATCGCGGAAGGTGCTTGGGCTAGGTCTTCAATAATGTTGTAGTTCTGGGCAGCACGAGCATGAGGATTGAAAGTCGATTTATGAACGACGCCCTTTGGAGGAGGGTGAAGAACTGTGTCAAGGCTCGGTCGTTTGAGATGAAGAGGACCGTTGGTAGGTGGAGTCACGGGAGAGGGTTGGACTAATGAAGGAGGTATATCATCAACCTTCTCCTTAGAGGGAGAATAATCTTTGGCTCGAGTGGTAAGTGTGATGTCATTCTTCTTTGAATCGCCAGTACACATTAATACATAGGACGTAGTAGAAGGGGAAGGTTGGTCATGAATGACCAATTGGGCCTGTTGTTGAGAGGGGAAGGGTTGGGACAAAATGGTCGTAGCAGGTGGTTTCGGGGCCCCTTCAAGGAACTTAGTAACCTCGACACGTCGCGGACAATCCTTCGTGTAGTGATCATCACCACAGATAAGACAAGGGTAATGGGGTTTGTGCTTATCCCTGTCGTCAACAGGTGGAGTTTTGGTTTTCTCTGTTTGTAAAGTATTTTTGTCCTCCTTATTCTTACCCTATCCCTTTCTGGATTTTTTTTTACCGGTTGGGGTAGATTGAACTGCATTTACCTCATAAGTCTTGTCAGTGGGAGGGGTAGGAGATGGAGCAGTTTGAACATTAGAAGAAGTGGGTTTGGGTTTGTTTCTTGAGGAAGAATGTGGTTGGTCATGGAAAGTGCCAATCACACCATCAGCTGCATGAGAAGTAGCTGGAGTAATTGGAGTGGTGGAAGTGGAAGGACGAGGTGCATCAGGGAGTAAGTCGTAAAGAGTACCCGTTTGTGAGTAAATGAGGTTAAGGTATTGAGAATGACTTATGGCATGTTCTTCCATGACAACTCCACCCATGGCGATGTCACGACTGATGTCATTCACAAATTATTTTGTGAACCATTCTTCCAGCAACTGATCGGGAAGTTCGAGTTTGATGAGACGTCGTCTCCATCGCCACTCATGAATGTGATCAGATATACGAGTGGCTTTGTTTTGTTTGAAAGAACGCAAAATCTTGGTCCCCGTTTCATAACAGATCGGTAACTGGTAGTGGGTGAGGAAATCCATAGCTAGGGTGTTGAAGTCGGTGAAGAAATCTCGTGGTAATTATATATACCACTATGCGGCAGAACCTGTGAGAGTTCTTTGAAAAAGACGTAAGCAAATAGAGTCATCCATCAAGGATTTGGATAAGAACCAGAGGTGAAAAGTCATCACGTGATTGTTCGGGTCCTCTCCCACTTTGCCATCGAATTTAGGGATGTCAAATGGTAACTTGGATGGTATAGCTCTATTCACATGCGGGTACTGGTGGCTTTGGGGAGGGAGTCCCGTCGGAAAACCAGTGGGACCATAATAAGTCTACATATAATGCGAAGACCCAGGCATATTTGGTGGTTGTTGTGGAGGAAAGTAGCTCATGGGATTATATCCTTGAACTGGGATGTGAGTTTGAGCATTCAAGCCCCAAATAGGATTGGACGTACCTGGATATGGTTGGCCTATACCAGGGGGTATAACGGATGTAGCTGGAAGTTGTTTCCCCCCAGTCAATTGAGGATTATGTTGTATCAGATGGTTCCAATACTGGACCAAGGATGGAGGTATGTTTTGTCTGTACGGTGGGTTCGATGGGGGTTGTCCTCCAATCGAGGGTTGAGTTCCAATTGGGGGTTGTGTTCCAATTGGGATTTGTGTTCCAATAGGAATTTGTGTTCCAATAGGAATTTGTGTTCCAATAGGAATTTCCCCTACAAGGGGGGGTTGAGTCAAACCTCCTTGGTGAAATTGTCCACCAACAGGAATCTTGTAATTTGGTGTGAATGAAAGAATAGTGCCACTAGGATTAGTGTCGCCGATAGAGGATGAAAAAGGTCCTCCGAAAGGGGGTTGAGGAAGTTTTGGAATGAAGTCAGGAGGAGAGTTCCCAGGAGAAGAGGGACCACCAGGAGTTCCGGATGGGGTTTGCATAGGAGTGGGAATAGAAGCATTCAATGCATGGTATCTGGGTGGAAGCGTCGGGGTGACACTGGGGGAGAGCGGTGTGCCAATGGGGGCTTGACTAGCCGCTGTAATCCTGGTGTGAATACTCGTAGTATCCGTGTAATGGACCATTTCTAAAGGGAGGGTCAAGACGTGGTCAGCTCATGGAACTTTTGTACCAGGAAAATAATAAGCAATAGTAAAAGGTACTGCATCTGGGTCAGAGGTTTCGGGGAACGCAGGTGAGACGGTGATTTCAATGCCTGCTCCTGAGCCAAAGAGATCCCGTCTAAAAATGCCAGTAGACCAAAAATAATCTTGGCCCTCAGGTCTTGGAAAAGGTCCAGTCGGTGATCCAGAAGACAAAACAACTAAGTCTCTGGAAGAATTCACTCGCATAATACGTCTCTTAGAATCGGGGTGAAGTCGAAAGTCCTCTCGAGAATTGGTAATTCGGAACCGTTCTAGAGAGTCGGTTATTTCCACTTGTGGAGTTGTGACATCTTGGACTTCACTCCATTGAGGAGAGCCCTCTAGTGAGCTTGTAGGCAGGGGTTGATAACCTTCCATATTTTCTGGGGGTAAGCCATGCATTCTACGTGAACGACATGGAGGGTCTATTGTGAACGAGTTACAAACTTACGAATAAAATCATGTGGTTAACTTGGGTAAACAAACAGCACGCGCTAGTAAAAATTATAGGAAACAACACCAAGCAAACAAGACCTTCTAATTCTGAAGTTACTAGTTGGTGATGAAATCCAACGTCGCAACAATGAGACAAGAAGGGGTTGGGCTGGGGTGGAAAAGTTATGTTGACAACCTGTTTAATGGACTTACGCCTTGGTGCAAGCTCCTGCACATAATCGTGGGTATACCCTCCAAGGAGCCTGAGTGAGTTTGGCCAATGTCGATTCCAGGTACTGTGAATACTTTCCCCTTCACAGTCACCTTGTGTAAGACCCTAAGAAGATAGGCCACTAAGGTYACCACCGACAACAATAAAGCATGGGGGGACAGTCGACAGTCTGATCCACATGCAAGGGTAGGGTATCTAGCCCGAAATCAACTCGAGAGGCTTCCACTCATCATTGTGGGTATACCTCCAAGTGACCCCCRTAATACATGCAATCTCTACACCAATATCAACGAAGCAGGGTGAGTAACTCTGTCAATATCAATGTGTCCTCGAGTTTGACCCTTGTGTGAGAAGGGCTTCCCAGGACAAAATGTTGTAAATGGAATTTGACACTCCTTAACACAAGATGCTATTGTGTGTTTTGTGCTTTGGAGAGTGTATCTCTCTGCCTATTCCAAAGCTCTAGCCTAGCTAATTGTTGGTGTAATAGAGTCCTAGAAAAGAGTTACTAGTTAAATTTTAAAATTGCGCAATATTATTAAGGGTTGTTGTTACTCAAAGGAAATGGAGATGAAACCAATGTTGTGTGAGACTCTGACCCAACAATGCATATATAGGAATGAAATATATCAATTTTTGTTTGATGAATCCTATGTACGGGAGGGAAAGAGAAGTTTTCCGGAACAATCTTGAACTACAATACACAATCTTCTTTAAAATGCAATCTAAATGAATCAAGTAACAATGACAATTCTCTATTTGTTCTATTTCAACGATTGATTTCCAATATTTTCAAAATGAAAATGCTTTTAAAAAGAAAAATGTTTTTTACTTTTCAAAAAGATACACACCATGGTGGTGAAAGTAAGGAAAACCAATAACTAACGAACAAGCAATAAACAAAACCCAAACCAATATTTCAATGGAGACAAAAATGACAAGCAGACAAGACTAGTCTTTTAAATTGCATGAGAATAATGATTTTCCAAGTAATGAGCAAATGATAAAGATAAACAATCCCAACTTTCAAACCGATCACCGGCTCCTAACCAAACAAGTACTCAGATTCCAGGATCCGAGATTATATCTTTGCTCAGAAAATTCAAGAGATGAGAGTTGAGAAAAAGATGGACAAGAAGAGCCTTGGATTTTCGAAGACTGATCGTGCACAAAATCCGAAGTCAAGAAACAATCAACTAGTGGTCCAAGAAGTTCTTTTCAGGCACCTATACAGATCTGGGCATCTGAGCATACAAAAACCTTAAATCCAAAAAAATTTGAAAATGGGTTCGCAGGCTATCAGTAATGTACAGTGCGAGAATGGGGCATTCTCGCAGGTTGGCTTCAAGCAGGGTGTGAGAACCTCGCACTAGAATGAAAGGTAGGGTGCGAACTCAAGGGGTTCTCACAGTCCATAGAGGGTTTCAGTGCGAGAAGGCCTGAAACTAGGAAAAATTTTGGAAAAAGACAAAAATTTTGAGGGGACTTATGGACCCAGGGAGTCTATCAAAGTTTCCTGAAGACTCAGAGATTGATAGAAATGAAGAAAGGTAAGGCAAGAGCAAATGGCCAAGGAAAAACACCAAAAACCACTAAAAAATGGGTTGCATCCCCAGTGGAGTCGCCAATTTTGTTATTGGACTAATTGGTAGGTGCGGACACTAACAGATCTCCCTAGATCCACCTGGATCTAGAACAAAACATGACAGGACATGACTCTTTCCCTAAGTTACGACCATTGAATTAGCTAGTAAGGAGGAACAAGTGACATACCTTTGTATTGCTTCCTTAGGTCTTTGTTGCTCCCGCTTCGCTCTGGTGCTCTCGTGAGGTCAAGAACAAGACAACACAAACCAACCAAAGTGAAGATAGAAAAATGTATTCAATCATCAACTTATGTGTATGATCAAGTAATTACACAATAAAGTAAGAATGACTTTATGGGAAAAGGACATGTTGTTGTATCATATTAATTGAAAGTAGAAGATACAACCTGATCGCCTTGATGTGGCAAGCTTCCTTTCGGTGACTCTTGGTTCCAATACACACACTTGCTCTATCCTTGCATGAAGAAGATCCAATTCCTCTTGATAGACCTACTAGAGTCTCCAAGCTTTTGTTCAAGCAGGGTTCTTCACACAATTCCTTTACCAATTCTTTAATTAATATTGTTTAACCTTTTCCATGAGAATCCTTTCAATATATAGGAGAGGGTGAGATCGTTACATGGATGAGAATGATCCCACCAAATCAAGGAAGCCAGTAAAATGACAACCATACAAATGGCAACCCATTTTCTAGAAGATCCCCTTCTAGAACCCTCGAGACTTCTTCCTTTTTCCAAGCTTGAAAACAAGTTCACACCCTATGTATAGAGCACAGTGCGAGAAGTTCGCACCCTAGATGAAGGTGGCCTGTGAGAATGGGTCATTCTCGCACCCTAGGCTATAAGCAGCATGTGAACTCACTTTGAAAATATGTTTTCTGGAAGGAGATAAATGCCACTTTTCTCAGGAGAAAGTTCTTGTTGGGAGCCTGAGTACACCATTGTTAATACATCACTAAGATGACCAAAATCATGTGTAACAAAGGGTTTTCTTCATCTAGATAATCTGAGTACAACATGTTGCTATTGTGATATATTCTTCTTTTGTTGTGGATAAGGATATTGAATATTTCTTCTTGCTCAACCATGACACTAAGAAATCACCTAAGTAGAAATATGCTCCATTTGTACTTCTTCTGTCATCAATACTTCATGCCCAATCTACATTTGTGTAGGCGACCATAGTTAACTCATTTCCTTTCGAATACCATAGCCCAAATTGTTTGTTCCTTTAAGATATATGAAGATCCTTTTCATTTCTAGAACATGGGTTTCCTTTGGTTCCGCTTGAAATATTGTGACCTGTCCAACTGCTTACATTACATCTGGTATTGAAGCTATCACATAGAGTAGAATACCAATCATTTATCTGTAGAGTCTTTGTTCCACTTCTTTAGATTCATCATCATTTCTCAACTCACAAATGATATCCACATGAGTACTCATAGGTTTACGGTCTTTCATTTTGAACTTATTTAACATTTCCTTAATGTACTTGGTTTGGGAAATGAAAATTACTTCATCTAGCTGAGATATATGGAGTGCTAAGAAACAATTCAACTCCCCAAGTAGGTACATTTCAAGTTCATCATCCATATCCTTGGAAACATTTTGACTCAATATATCATCATCATTTTCAAATATTATGCCATCAACATACACTTCAATAATAATCACTTACTACCTTGATCCACTTTTATGTAGAGGTTACTATCTACATTTCCCCTTATGAATCATTGTTGTTGTAAGTACCTATCCAATCTTGAGTATGAAGTTGCTTATAATATACTCTCATTCACAAGAATATGGATTACAATGAGGCTCTAAATGCCTTTTTAAAATAAATAAAATCCAAAACCCTAACCCTGGAAGATGCAAAGCCAATAGTTTTGTGGACCCCACTTTGGGTAGTTTGGTGTATAAATTTTTTGGGGGCGTAAGTTTGGCATACGATCTTCGTTTGGGGTGCACGATCGCTTGATAGAAAGGTATCATTGAGGGGATTAATTTTTGGGGCTCAATAAAATCCTTTTGTTATCATTGAGGTGCTCGATCCCCAAAAAAACTTCATTTAGGCCCTCAAAATGGCCCTGAAAGTTTAGGAACCGAAAAACTGCTAAAAATAGAAAATTACCAATTGACTGTTTGGAACTAGTTAGAATAGGTGAGTAGCCAACGATATCCACCTGGATCAATCCTACATCCTTAGGAAGCAATGGTATCCATTACATTGAGTTCCCGAGGTAGAGGGAAAAATGTTTGTTGAATCTCCATCTTGATGAGCTACTTGCCTTGTTGGAGAAGTTGCACTGCTTAGGTTGTTGAAGGCTATCACGAACCTGTGGCTGGAAGGGTTGGATATTTTTAACCAGTCTGGCTACATGGGTTGAATTTTTGCAAAATGAATCATTTCTTTGTGCTTCAATATTTTCAACCCACTTCTATTGGACATAAGCTTCTTGGACTAAGGCTGCAGTGGTTTTGGTATTCTACTATTCACCTTTTGAACAGACTGTGAAGAAGCTGAATTTTGTAGTATGAGATACTACCTTGTGAAACTGTTCAGGTGAGACAATAGTTGTAACTACCTTTGGTATCTGATAGAGTTGACCCCCCATAGTAATAATGATACTACAGGGTCGAGACTCATAAATATCATGGTGCTTCCACATATATGGTTGGCCCAACAAAACATTATAGAAATCTAGTGGGAAACATCACATAATACCTCATCCTTGAAGGGATGGATGTCGTATGAAAATCAACATTGTTGGATGACACGAAGGTCTCATCCCTGGTGAATCCACCCAATGTTGTATGGTTGCGGGTGTGATGTTGTTGACAATCCCAACTGTTTGATGACCTCTGCTGAGATGAGGTTATTCTGGCTTCTTCTATAAATAATAAAATGCAGCGGGGTCCCCTTCAGCTGATGTAATATCCAACAATACTAAGAGGGTTGGAGGGGGGGGGGGGTGAATCAGTATTGCATATTGTTTCTTATTAATTTCATCAATATTAATCACACATGTTAATTATTCAATTAAGCAATATATGATGAACACCAAACTCTTATGAACACGGAATTTTATCATGGAACCCAACAGGGAAAACCACCAACTCTTTTCTCATTAATATAATGTTCTTTTACAAAACTCTTTTCAAGCTACAACTTGATGGAGAGATTGTCCCCAAGTTTCTTCAGCTATGATTGAAGGGATGCTTCCACACCCCATTTAGCATCTACAACTGGAAGGAGGCTACGAACCCCTTGTTTATTATCTACCACTGAAAGGATGCTTCGACACCCTATTTAATAGCTACAACTGGAAGGAAGCTAGGACCCCTTATTTTATTAGCTACCACTGAAAGGATGCTTCAACACCCTATTTACCAGCTACAAATGGAAGGAGGCTATGACCCCCTAGTTTATCAGCTACCACTGAAATGATGCTTCGACACCCTATTTACCAGCTACAAATGGAAGGAGGCTACGCCCCCCTATTTAGTCAGCTACAACTGACAAGGAAGAACCTACTCCCCTGTAGGCTCTAACCTTCCCTTGCACCACCCAACCACCCTTAATTTCACAATGCAATTCAATCTCTGCTGCTCTTCATTGAATTTGATTCATGCAACCATTAACACAAGTCCTATCATATTTGACCTTTTTTTATTTCGACTTGTTTTCCCTTGCTCCACCCTTCCTCCCTTGATGCAAGTTGTAACACTTATAACTCTTTTACTGTACTCTATTCAAGGTGTTCATAAACACACATGGATACTCTAATGGATTGCGTAACTGCTGCTCTGTCTTCTTTTGTTCTTGATCTTCAATAAGACATTGACAAGCCCATTAGAACCAATAGTTCCTCTACTTGAACTCTACTTTTGTTTTGATATTCTTATCTGAAATTCAGAGACACCTTCTCCTCACCACTCTTTCTCATTTATATATTCTTCCAACTAGTGTGAGCTATGAAACATTGTGTCCCTTTGTTTGGACCATCGCACCCTTTCATTCAACAATAATCTCATTTTTTTTTTCTTTATCCAAATATTATCGAGAATCCCTTTCAATTTAATGAAAATGATTTTCATTAATAAATCACAGGTATGGATTGATTTCATTTAACTTAATTCAAAATCTCTGCAAATATTGCAGAAATTGAGTTATGTTGAGGCGCTTCCTTCAAACCAGTTACATATGACCGACAATGAAAAACCACGGGCTTATCAACTTAAGTGATGTATTATTTTTTTACCTTTATTTCTCTTATTCCATATTACCACAGGCGGTGACCAGGCGCAAGGCTAAGTGAGTGCT
Source organism: Picea engelmannii (assembly GCA_009831015.1). Taxonomy (NCBI): domain Eukaryota; kingdom Viridiplantae; phylum Streptophyta; class Pinopsida; order Pinales; family Pinaceae; genus Picea; species Picea engelmannii. The sequence goes on along the minus strand of ML782006.1, from coordinate 295,818 downwards.
TTATCACTTATGAAAATCAATGATCACGATTTTACTTTCCATGAAGAGATGGATGATTTTTGTTAACTTCAGGAATTTAGGACTTCATCCTTTGCGACTTCCAACCTCTTTACAAATCTCCCGAATAACATATGTGTGTCCATAATCTTCAATGGTTGAGAATTCTCTCAAAGTGTTCTTTAGATCAGATGACTCGAGTCCACTTTGGGACTTCGGGACTTAGGTCATTTGCTGGTGGTGAAACTTCCCAAAGTAAAAACTCCCGGAGTGACGTAACTTGCTGATGTCACTTGTTGACATGGAACTTCCTGAGTGGCTTCTACGTGTCACCTATATTCATGGCTTATGTATGCTTAAAGTACCTATGGTACCTTGACACTTTTCATCAACTGATTATGCCACGTGTCCATGCTAACGTCAATGTTGATGATGTGGACTCTCAATGTGAGTGATACATGTCTTATCCTCGTGACTTCAGAACTTCATCCTTTGGGACTTCAGTTAATTCAATTTCTCCACTTTCGAGTTCTCTCGAAGTGATATTCCTCGAAGTGTAAACCTCGAGAAACTTGAATTAATCCAATGGTCATTCTTTAACCCGAAAAGGCTTAACACGATCCAACGACTGTCGAGAATTTGACTATTCAGGATTTCAGCCCTTTGTCCTTGCTTATCCTATCCTTCTACTTTCCTTAATCTGATGGTCAGGATATCTTCCGAAGTGTTTCCTCAGATCAGGCGACTTATGTCTATTTCGAGACATTTGTGGCTTACTTTGTCCTTCCACTAAACATGATATGATGATCCTGATATCTCCCAAAGTGTTCTTCATATTGGAAGGTTCACATTTGCTTTGGTACTTTGGCCTTCGGGTGATCTTACTTGTTCTCAAACCGTTTCTCCCAAAGTGATCAGCACTGAAGTTGACCACTGCTACCTTGGCATGCTCTGAATAGATCGGACGATCCTCATTTACTTCGGGACTTCGTATTGGATGATATTCATATTTACTTATCATATCCTTCCATTTAAATTGATCCAATGGTCAATGTGGATTGTAGAACCATAACTTTTGAGTTGTTTAATTTGCCGCCCAAACTACGCAATTGAAGTTGTACGATTATTGGTGAGTCAACCACAGTCGTTGATTTTTGAATCAATGAGATCTGACGATATAGAATAATTGTGGCATTGGAAGTAACATGTTGTTTAATTCTCCTTTCTCTCTCTGAAATCTATCCCTGTCGTTGATCTGAAGCTTGCGTATCCAATGGTCACAACTTCATCTGATCATTGACCAATCCTCCAACAGTCCTTAATCCCATGGTCACTCATATGAATCATGTGCAATGTATATATAAAATATATATTTCTAATGAATGGCCAATATCCTTTGTCATCAGTTCGACAGTTATTGTTGTTTTGACCAAAATGTAGGGGGCCTGACAGGTCGTCTTGGGCTCCAGGATGGCGATCTTCTCGAGGATTCCAAACACCTAGAGCCCCCACCATACCATTGCACTATGCATTGATAAGATATGCAGAGTGTTGTGTATATAAACCTACATAATATTTTTCACACTTCCAATGTGGGATAAATCTCGTTACATGAGACGATCAACACCGTCAATTTCTTGATCGGACAACTATTGAGGCTTCTCACCTTTTCCTGTGCATTGATTGACTTCTCAGTCTTTCCATTGATCTCAATGAAATTTCTACAGTGCACTCTTCCTTCTGAGATTTGAATAAGGTCCTTTCTTATGACGCTCATTATTTGCATACTTTCAATGTGCTTTTCCTTCTAAGTTTTGATCTCTGCATACTGTCTGACATTTTTTTCTAACTATTATATTGCATATATTTATTTGTCATGAACTCTGCATACTATTATACTTTTTGGCATCAATGAAAACACGTTAATGACACTATGTCCAACAATATCCCCCTTTGTCATTGATGGCAACACACCAACTTCATACACAATATCCCATTGTGATGATGCTTCTCTCTTCTGAAGTTACTCTCCCCCTTTGACATCAATGTCAAAGGATTTCTCCTCCTATGATCTGTCTATCTATATGCTACTGATCAATATTTGAACTCCTGTAACTCCCCCTAAAATCATGCTCTGGGTGCCATAACTAAATAACTCCCCCTGTAAGTCTACTCTCTCTGCCTCTAACTGTTCTCCACCTTTGTTTATAAAAATGGTAGCTCTTCTTGATAAGGTATCTCCTCTTGTTATCTCTACAGTATGTCATGTATATCATAATGTTGTTGCTGCAGATACTACTTTCCTAATGGAACATTGCACAATTGTAGCTCATATTTATCAAACGAACCTTGGATCTGTCCATTGATTTTCATCAATCTCTAGCCATATGTATCCATATCTATCCATGATACTTTTCTAATTTGCATTTATCTAAAGTTGTATGTGTTACACATTATTTTGGTCACTCTGGTGATGTCTCTATAGTGATGTATTCAGTCTCCCACAAGGACTTTTTGCATGAGAAAAGTGATTGTTGTCTTCTTCCAAAAAGCATATTTTTAAGATGAGTTTGTTGCCTGCCTATGTTATAGGGTGCGAAAATCCTTCATTCTCACAGGAAACCCATACATAGGGTGCGAATTGTTCGCAGTCTACTCTATAAGTAGGGTGCGAACTTGTTTCAATGCTTGGAAAAGGGAAGAGGTCACAAAGGTTCTAGAAGGGAATCTTCTAGAAAATGAGTTGGCATTCGTATGGTTGGCATCCTACTGACTTCTCAGATTTAGTGGGATCATCCTCATCCATTTAACCATCTCTCCTTCTCCTATATATTGAAAGGTTTCTCATGGAAAAGGTTAAGAAAGATTGAATGAAGAATTGACGAAAGAATTGTGTGAAGAACTCTTCTTGGATAAAAGCTTGAAGACTCTATTTAGTCTATCAAGTTGTATTGGATATTCTTCATGAAAATGTAGAGCAAGTGTGTGTGTTGGAACCAAGGGTCACTGAAAGGAATCTTGTGACATCAAGGTGATCCAATTGTATCTTCTACTTTCATTTAATATAATACAGCGACATGTCCCTTTCCCATAAAATCACTCTTATTTTATTGCATAACTTCTTGATCATATGCATAGGTTGACATTGAATATACTTTGTTATATTTGCATTGGTTGGTTTGCGTTGTCTTAGATATGATTTCACAAGAGCACCGGAGCAAAGAAGGAACAACAGAGACCTAAGGAAGCGATATAAAGGTATGTCATTCATTCCTTCTCAGTAGTAGATTCAATGACCGCAACTTAGAGAAAGAGTCATGTCCTGTCCTGTTTTGTTCTGGATCCAGGTGGATCTAGGGAGATCTGTTAGTGTTCGCACCTACCGATTTATCCAGTAACAAAATTGGCGACTCTACTGGGGATACAACCCATTTTGGTGGTTTTTACCTGGCCATTTTCTCTTGACCTACCCTTTTTCATTCCCAAACAATCTCTGAGTCTTGAGGAGATCCTTAAAGACTCCCTGGATCCAGAAGTTCCCTCAAAAGTTTTGTCCTTTTTCAAAAATTTGCTTGATTACAAACCTTCTCGCACTGCACCTTTCTATAGTCTATGAGAATCACTGAAGTTCGCACCCTAGTGTTCAGTTCAGTGCAAACTTCTCGCAACCTGCCTATGTCTAGCCTGTAAGAATCCTTGATTCTCGCATTGTACCCCACTGCCAGACTGCGAACTCACTTGTAAAAATTTTGGATTAAGTCTTTTTGTGTCTTTAGATTCCTAGATTTGTTTGTGTGTCTGGGAAGAACTTCTCTGGCCAATGATTGACTATTTCTTGAATTCAAATCTCACGAATGATTAGTTTTCAAAAATCAAAAACTCTTCTTGATCATTTTTTCTCAACTTTTACCTCTTGACCTTTTCTTAACAAGGGTATAATCTCCGATTCTAAAATCCAAGTTCTTGTTTGGTCGGGAGCCTTTGATTGGATTAAAAGTTGAGATTAATTGTCCTTTTTGATTGCTTATTACTTGGAAAATAGTTACCCATGTGCATTTGAAGAGGCTAGTGTTGTCAGTTTGTTATTTTTATCTTCATTGAAATATCGATTTGGGTGTTTGTTGAGTATTTCATTTTCGTTGGTTGCTTACTTTTTCTTAGTTCCATCCCTATTGCTTGGTTTCTAATAAAAAAATTAAAGACTTTTTTCTTTTTTTTTAAGCAACCTTTTATTTGAAAAATATTGGCATTCAAGTATTGAAAGAGAATGAATAAGGAATTTGCATTGTTCAAGATTGTTTGATATTACATTTTGACACAGACCCCCTGCCCTCAGGCTGATATCCGATCAGGATCTTCACTACAACCACGCTGAGGGTTAATCAACCCCTTTTGTTCAAGCCACAAAGGACTTCGGGTTTCACAATTTCATGATCCCTGTTGTCAAGGTTCTCGGTCCTTCCACCTGTCGAAACTCGAAATGTTGAAACGCCGAAGTCTTTGACCGCRTCCTCCTCTGCTCTTGTATCGTGTTTCGTGACTTCGGGAATTCCAGAGAAAGGAACCGCAATATCTTGTCTCCTAAAGGGTTGAATTGTCGAATCCCAACACGTTCATCAATTTTTGGCTCCTCAACGGGTTTTTCATGTTTTYAGAGTTTCAGACTTCGCGATTTTATGAATCCTGACGTGAGGTTTCCTGACTCTCCAACCCCCAAACCCTGAAATAGTCAACGGAGTCTGACTCTGACTATTGACAAAAACTCGCCAGTTGTCCTCTCAAATTGTACTATGTTTCTGATGTGAGCTCTCGTCACCTGTCACCCAAGCTATCATCTTTCGAAACTTGGACTACCCTCCTATCGCTATTTCCTCTGTCCTTTCGAAGTTCTGAACTTTGAAATAGCGGCTATACAGAATCAATGGACGACCGTCACCCTCTCGATCTGACGGCCCACGTGATCTCGGGCTTTCGGGTACTGGGAGTTTGAAACTCTTGATACCAAAACACTTGTCACCACAAATCCTGAAATTCCAAACCCCGAAACACCGAAATGCCGAAATGCGCCTTCACAGATATTTCGTGTTTCACAAATTCAGGATTTCTAATGTGAAGTGCCCCGAATTCTTGTCAACGTGAATGTCGAAACCCCGATCCCCGAAATGTCGAAATGCCACTTCGATGATTTTTTGGGTTTTACAATTATGGGTTTTTCAATACAAAGGCCCCTGGCTCCTTACCATCAGGACTTCCAGTATTCCAAATCTTGAATTACCGAAATCCTAAAATTCACATCCAATTCTACTGTGACTTGCGACTTCGGGTTTTTTTCTCTGTTGTGTCCCGATCACTTGTCCTCAAGACCTCCAAAACCCCAATTTTTGAAGCTTTGAAATTCTGAACTTGTCACTCTTCGCCTTTATACATGAAAAATATTTTCGTGTTTTGAGGATTTGATCAACCAAAGGTTTCGTTCACACTTCAGACTTATGACCCCTGAAATGCCGAAATGATCTCGATGGTCCAATGATCGAAATCAATGGTCCACGTTAAATCCTGCCTCTCGAAGGATGAACTCATCCAACGCTTAACTTCCCCTGTAGCTCTCTTAGATCCTACGGTCCTTGCTATTTCGAGAATTCTCCACAGGGAATTTCGATCGTTCGATTCTTTGCTCAATAATATCTATGGAACAAACCAATGTTCCTTCACCGGGACTTAACCTTCTACATGAATATTTCACTTCTTTCCTTCCTTCAAACACTTCAAAGGTGCTACCCCTTCTGAGCTTCTTTTGATAAATTCAAGCCTTGAAAAAAGGCCTCTGCTCGCACTCCTTGTGGCAGACCTTCAAATACTTCTACATATTTGAACTCTCAACTCTGTGCACCTTCTACGACAGCAGTCTTCTTCTCTTCCACCTTAGTTAACAACTTCTAAGGACTCAGCTAGCCTACGCATGCCTTGCATGGATCCTATGCTTCACTTGCACTTCTGCTGAATGAGAACAATGGTATCCCTCCTGAGCTTCCAGAGATAAACACTGAACCTTTGTCAATGCACTCATTGTGGACGTTTCACTGCACTCCTTGCAGGAAATTCTCTCTCAGGAAGAGAAACAATTGAAACTCATTCTCTTTCTTCTCTCAGAATTTAAACATTCAACATGAAAACATACATTCAAACACAACATAATACCAAATGCATGACAAAGAGAGTAAGAAACTGTAAGCAAACCATTCATCATGTATACACAGAAAACATCATAACACCATGAGTCTGAATCAAATATTCATATATTAATTCAAGCTTATGTACATGGGTTCTCCTCTACAACTCTTTTGCTACAACTCTCTTCTTCTCTATGCTAATGTGCTTAATGATCTAATTCTGATTGATACAATGATATAAAGATGAGGGTGTCTATAGTCGTTTTCCCTCCTGTTCCTAAAACTGTCTAATCTGGAATTTAAATATACCTACTTTCATTAACTAGGCATAAATGCCTTTTACATCGACAGATGAGAGCAGATTTCTCAGGATCTGTTTACAATCACTTATTCATAAATGCGTGTACGCCTTCCTTAACTATTTCATTAATATTCTTTCCCTAGTCTTTCAAAATATTTCAAAACATTTTCAACATGTGCAAAAATGCGTTGCGCTCATCCCAGTTGTCTTCTGCCTCTGCGCTCGCTTGCTATTGGCGATGCTCTTGCATCATACTCCCTCTCTTGAAAATTTTCATGGACTCTCATTCATGAGTTCTTACACAGTCTATCCCTGCTTCTAAATCTCTACTTCATTCTCCCAACTGGCATCTTCAACTAGATGTCCCTTCCATTTGACCAAGTATTCAAAATACTCTTTTCTCCTGGTCCTCTTGTTGATTCTCTTATCAAGTATACTTTCCATCTGTGGCTTTTCAGCTATAGGCATTTGTTTAGTCCACTAAACCTCTATCTGATCACTTTTTTCTCCTGCTTCTTCAGCTCTGTAAGGGTACAAATATGAGATGTTGAATATCGGTAATTCCAATCCCATCGGGTAATTCAACCTCATATGCATTTGCCCCAAATTTCTTTACAATCTTACATGGTCCAATCTTCTTCATTTTCAGTTTTTTATATGTTCCCCTTGGGAACCTTTATTTCCTTAGATGTGCAAGAATCAGATCACCAACTTCAAACTGAAGTTCTCTCCTATGTTGATTTGCTCTACGTTTATACTCTTGACTCAAATTTTGCAAACGTTCCCTCACTTGGCTGTGAAGTTCCTTCATTGCCTTTGCAAAATCCTCTGCACTAACACTTCTAGTTTCATTCTATTTTGAATCCTTCAATTCAGAAAATCCCCTTGGTTGCATTCCATACACAATTTGGAATGGACTCTACCCTGTGCTTCTGTTGAGTGAATCATTGTAAGCAAATTTCGCCTGTGGAAAAATGTGATCCCACTGACTGTGGTGTTCAGTCACTAGGCTCCTTAGAAAATCTTCTAAGCTCATGTTCACAACTTCTGTTTTCCCATCCGTCTGAGGATGATAAGCTGAGCTAAATGAAAAATTTGTCCCCAGCTTCTTCCATAAAGTCCTCCAGAAATGTCCCACAAACTTGGTGTCTCGATCTGAAACTATACTTCTTGGTAAGCCGTGAAGTCTGACAACTTCCTTGAAAAACAGGTTCGCAATATGAGTTGCGTCGTTGGTTTTCTGACATGGTATAAAATGTGCCATTTTTGAAAATCTRTCTACCACCACAAAGATTGAATCAAATCCTCTTTGCGTTCTTGGCAGCCCCAATATAAAATCCATGCTCACTGCATCCCACGGCCTCTCAGGTATGGGTAATGGTTGGTATAACCCTATGTTCTGTCTTTTTCCCTTTGTGTGCTAACAAATTCTACATCTGTCCACAAATATTTTGACATATTTCCTCATCCCTAGCCAAAAATATGAGCCATTTAATTTCGAGAACGTTTTGTCATGACCAAAATGTCCGGCCAATCCTCCACTATGTTTTTCTTTCAACAGATTCTCCCTCATGGAGCATTTTGGAATACATAATTAATTGCCTCTAAATAATAATCCATCCTGGATCATATATTCAGTCCACTGGCTTCTGTCCCAGAGAATTGGATTCTCAGATGCCTCATATGCCTCTTTAAAATCTAGATCGTCTCTATACATTTCTTTGAGATTATCAAAACCCAAAGTTTTGACTCGGAATTCCGGCATCAGCAAACATTTTATGCTCAAAGCATCAGCAACTTTGTTAGCGGTTCCAGAAATATGCTTAGTTACAAAAGTAAAATTCTGCATGTATTCAACCCATTTAGCATGCTTTTGGTTCAACTTGTCATGTTGAGTCATGAATTGAAAAGCATGATTATCGTTGTACAAAACAAACTCTTTAGGAACCAAATAATGCCTCCATTTCTTCAGTGCTTGTATGACTGCATAAAATTCCTTGTCATATGTTGATTATTTGACGTTCGCTTCATTTAGTTTCTCACTGAAGTATGCAATCGGTCTGTCATTTTGGCTCAATACCGCTCCTATTGCAAACCCACTCGTGTCACACTTGACCTGGAACGTCTTGTTAAAGTCTAGAAAAACCAGAATTGGTTGCTGCGTGATCTTCTTCTTCAAAAAGTTGAAAGTCTTCTCTGCTTCCTTTGTCTAGTAAAAATATTTATGTCTTTTCTTCACCGTATCCATCATCGGTGCGCTAATTCCACTAAAATTTCGGATGAATTTCCTATAAAAACTAGCTAAACCATGGAAGCTTCAAACTTCAAACACACTTTTCGATGATGGCCAATTCTTAGTCGCCTCTACCTTATCCGGATCCATTTTTAGCTCATCTGCAGAGATAACAAAACCCAAATAAATGAGTTTTGTCCTCATAAATGTTGATTTCTTCATATTTATCAGCAACTTCTCTTGTTGTAATCTCCTCATCACTATAGCTAAATGCTTCAAGTGTTATGTTTTTGTCTTGCTGAAAATTAATATATCGTCAAGATATACGACGACGAACTTCTCGATAAACTCTTTCAGGACTTCATTCATCAATCTCATGAAAGTACTGGGCATGTTTGTTAATCCAAACAGCATAACAAGCCATTCATACAGCCCCTCATTCGTCTTGAAGGTTGTCTTCCATTCATCACCTTCTCTCATATGAATTTTATGATATCCGCTTTTCAAATCAATCTTTGAAAAAAAAAATTCTCCACTCAAGCAATCCATCAAATCATCCATCCTTGGCAAAGGAAATCTATATATGATGGTAATCTTGTTGATTTCCCTCGAGTCTGTGTACATCCTCCAACCTCCATATTTATTTGGGTTGATCACTATTGGAACAACGCATGGACTCAAGATTTCTTGAATCAACCCTTTGTCCATTAAGTCCTAGACTTGTCTCTTGACCTCTTCATTCTCCTATGGCGTCAATCTGTACGGTGATTTGTTTGTTAAACTAGCTCTAGGTATAAGATTGATGTGATGACTTATACTTTTGATCAGTGGCAACGAACAAGGTAGTTCGTCCACTGTTATGTCAGCAAACTCTTCCAACAACTTCTGGATTTCCTCTGGTAAATCATCCACTCTTGTACTGGTTAAAACAATTATAGGCTTCCTGACCATGATGAATTATGTATCTTCCTTCTTCTTAACCTCCTTGTTGCACCTCTTTCATCACCTTAATGAGAAAAACAGAGCTTCTTGCAATCTTAGTTGGGTTTGCTAAGTAGGACAGCTGTAAGAAAAAGGGTTAGAGAAAGAAATATAAAAGAATAACTAAGAATTAAACTAAGAAATAAAATAACAACTAAACTGATGAGCATAGGGACATAAGGACAAAAGAAACAATAATACCCATGTCACCAATGGTAAGGTTGATATTAGTGAAAGAAAACACCAAGAAGAAAGAGGACTATGAGTCCCTTCTTCCTCCAAGGGAGGGCTCTTGGACCCACACAAATAAGCTCTTCTTAAAACTTTGAATAAAAATGGTGAAAGAATTCTTTGCTAATCCACTCAAGGGGTGAGATGGATTGCCCAATGCAATGGTACTAGTATACTCTTGATGAGAATAGAGGATTCTTCAAGAGAATAGTAGCAACATAACTTTTCTATTGAATTCCTTAAAAAATGAAGTGCACCCATGGCCTTTTTATAACACCTCTTTGAGGTATTGTGCAACCAGCTTGTAGTGTGTAAAGAGGATAATTAGGGTATTTTTAGGTCTTTGACCAGCCAACCAGTCGGATCCAGTCCAGATTTGAGTGTCAAATCAAATTGGAAGCTAAACCAGAAGTGGGTGGGAGGCCGACCACTCTCATAAATGTGTCGTTCTCAAATGTGCATGGCTTTTAGCAACCACAGTCGCGCATCGAGCGCATGTGCGATTTTCCTGCATTTTTGTTTTGCACATGTGCGCGCACACCCTATGTAGTCATAGCGCACTTTAATTTTGTCACTGGTTGTATAGTTTTTGACCCTTTGGAAATGCTTTTGTGGTAATTTTGGTCCATGGGTGACCTCATAACTGTTTGACGATGCTGAATTCTTGTAACCATTTGCGGACGAAATTTCAGTGATAACACTCCTTAAGAAGTTCCTTCCCACTCATGAGAAGTACAGTGTTGCTCACTTCTGGTTTCATTTCTTTATCCTTAATCGGTAGCAACATGTGACTTCTCCCATTCTTCTCCAGGGTGTATGTGTTCTTTCTCCCATCATGAATCACATTCATGTCATATTGCCACGGTCTACCCAGCAATAGATGACAAACATCCATGGGAATGACATCACATAGTATTTCATTCTTATATCCTCCTATTTTAAATTCAACTAAAAATTGTTTAGTGACATTTACCTGATGTCCTTTTTGTAACCACGAAACTCTGTATGGGCTTGGATGTTCAATAGTCTCCAGCTCCATCTTTTCTACCATCTCTGTAGAAACGAGATTATCTGTGCCACCACTATCCACGATGACTTTGCATACCCTGTCTTTGGTCTTGCAAGCAGTCCGAAAAAGTATGTTCCTTTGGGTTGGGTTCTCTGCCTCCTTCTCTGGCATTAAGAGAAATTTTCTCATCATCAATGATCTTCTGCCCTCAGCATCTTCTGCCTCAACATTCTATCCTTGTGCTTCGACAATGTGAGTTTCACCTCCTTCTTTCTTTCTATCTGGACATTCATAGGATTTGTGTCCATTTTTCCCACAAGTAAAGCATTTTATTTCTCCACCTATGCCTCTTCCTCTTCCTCTGGTTCGAGGAAAAGTATTTCTATCAGCATATTGTCCTCTCTGTGAGCTTCCACCTCTCTCAGTTTGAGTTTGAGGTTTCTTCCACTCTTCTCTAGGTTTTTGATTCCTATCTTGGGCAATTGTTTTGCCTCTATCTTGACTTCTACCTCAGCCTCTCTGACCTTTCTTTCGGCTCAACTTCTCTTCATCTTTCAGAGCCATCTGATAAGCATCCTCCACATTCTGAAGGCTCATCATGCTCATCTCATCCTGAATGTCATATCGCAGACCATTCATGTACCTGGAAACCTTTTCATCATCACTTTCCTGATGACCTACTCTGATGTTTATCTTGTAGAATTCCTCAGTGTATTCTTTTACTGAACTCAACTTCTGTCTCAAATTCTCCATTCTCCGAAACAGAGTAATTTGATAATCCTTGGGTATGAATTTTGCCTTCATCTTTGCAACCATTCTATCCCAGCTTTTGATTGTTTGCTTGCCTTTACAGCATCTGTCAGCATGCAGTTCATCCCACCATAATGTTGCATGTCCTTTAAGTCTTGTGACAGCATGTTTAACCTTTTTGTCTTCCTCAACATCCTCATAGTCAAAATATTTATCCAGAGCTCTAATCTAGTCTAGAAGTTCTTCTACATCCAGGTTTCCTTCATACATGGGAATCTCCTTTTTTTCCCTGGCACCTATCCTTGCAACAACCCTAAATAGGCATTCATATGTTGAATCTTCGACTGCCACTTATTCTCCTTCATGTCCAACTTCATTTTCACTGTCAACTTCACTGATATCTCCAGCGTCAACTATGCGCCTCTATGCTATCTCCATGGCATCAAGTCTTGCACATAGTTCACGCATTTCTCTTTCCACTGCTGGATCAGGCATTGGTCTGTCTCTTCTTCTTGGCGGCATGGATGTAAAATTTCTCTTTTCTCTACTACATAAAGCAAAGAACTCTTTCTAGGCTCTGATACCACAACTGACGCAGACCCCCTGCCCTCAGGCTGAGATCTGCTCAGGATCTTCACTACAACCACGCCGAGGGTTAATAGACCCCTTTTGTTCAAGCCACAAAGGACTTTGGGTTTCACGATTTCCCAATCCCTGTTGTCAAGGTTCTCGGTCCTTCCACCTGCCGAAACCCAAAATGTTGAAACGCCAAAGTCTTTGATTGCATCCTCCTCTGCTCTTGTATTGCATTTCATGACTTTAGGAATTCCAGAGAAAGGAACCCCGATCTCTTGTCTCCTAAAGTGTCGAATTGTCGAATCCTGACACGTTCATCAATTTTTGGCTCCTCAACGGGTTTTTCGCCTTTTCGGAGTTTCAGACTTCATGATTTCGCCAATCCTGACGTGAGGTTTCCTGAATCTCCAACCCCCGAACCCCAAAATAGTCAACGGAGTCTGAATCTGACTATTGACGAAAACTCACCACCTATCCTCTCAAACTCTACTCTGTTTTTTACATGAGCTCTCGTCACCTGTCACCCAAGATATCGGCTTTCGAAACTTGGGCTACCCTCTTGTCGCTATTTCCTCTGTCCTTTCGAAGTTATGAACTCTGAAATAGCGGCTATACAGAATCAACGGATGACCATCACCCTCCTGATCTGATGACCCACGTGATTTCGGGCTTTCGGGTACCGGGAGTTCGAAACTCTTGATACCAAAACACTTGTCACCACAAATCCCAAAATCCTGAACCCTGAAACACCGAAATGCCAAAACGCGCCTTCACAGATATTTCATGTTTCGCAAATTCAGGATTTCTAATGTGAAGTTCCCCGAATTCTTGTCAACATTATTGCTAAAACCTCAATCCCCAAAATGACGAAATGCCACTTCAAGGATTTTCTGGGTTTTACAATTTCGGGTTTTTCAATACAAAGGCCCCTGGCTCCTTACCATCAGGACTTCCGGTATTCCGAATCCCGAATTACCGAAATCCTGAAATTCACATCCAATTCTGTGGTGACTTGCGACTTCGGGTTTTTTCCTCCGCTGTGTCTCGATCACTTGTCCTCAGGACCTACGAAACCCCGAATTCTGAAGTTCTGAAATTTCGAACTTGTCACTCTTTGCCTTTATACACGAAAACTTTTTTCACATTTCGGGATTTGATCAACCAAAGTTTTCGTTCACACTTCAGACTTATGACCCCCAAAATTCCGAAATGATATCGACGGTCCAATGATCAAAATCAACGATCCACGTTAAATCCTGCCTCTCGAAGGATGAACTCATCCAATGCTTAACTTCCCCCGCAGCTCTCCTAGATCCTACGGTCCTTGCTATTTCAAGAATTCTCCACAGGGAATTTTGACCGTTCGATTCTTTTCTCAAGAATCTCTATCGAACGAACCAATGTTCCTTCACCGGGACTTAAACTTCTACACGAATATTTCACTTCTTTCCTTCCTTCAAACACTTCAAAGGCACTAACCCTTCTGAGCTTCCTCTGATAAATTCAAGCCTCGAAAAAGGGCCTCTGCTCGCACTCCTTGCGGAAGACCTTCAAATACTTCTGTGTATTTGAACTCTCAACTTTGTGCACCTTCTGCGACATTAGTCTTTCTCTCTTCCACCTTAGTTAACAACTTCTAAGGACTCAGCTAGCCTGCGCACGCCTTGCACGGCTCTTGTGCTTCACTTGCACTTCTGCTGAAATGAGAACAACATTATCCCTCCTGAGCTTCCAGAGATAAACTATGTACCTTTGTCAATGCACTCCTTGCAGGAAATTCTCTCTCAGGAAGAGAAACAATTGAAACTCATTCTCTTTCTTCTCTCAGAATTTAAACATTCAACATGAAAACATACATTCACACACAGCATAATACCAAATGCATGACAGAGAGAGTAAGAAACTGTAAGCAGACCATTCAGCATGTATACATAGAAAACATCATAACACCATGAGTCTGAATCAAAGCTTCATATATTAATTCAAGATTTTGTACATGGGTTCTCCTCTACAACTCTTCTGCTACAACTCTCTTCTTCTCTATGCTAATGTGCTTAATGATCTAATTCTGATTGATACAATGATACAAAGATGAGGGTGTCTATAGTCGTTTTCCCTCATGTTCCTAAAACTGTCTAATCTGGAATTTAAATCTACCTACTTTCATTAACTGGGCATAAATGCCTTTTACATCGAAAGATGAGAGCAGATTGCTCAAGATCTGTTTACAATCACTTATTCATAAATGCACATACGCCTTCCTTAACTATTTCATATTATTCCTTCCTTAGTCTTTCAAAATATTTCAAAACATTTTCAACATGTGCAAAAATGTGTTGCGCTCATCCCAGTTGTCTTCCACCTCCGCACTCACTTGTTGTTGGCAATGCTCCTGCATCACATTTCATAGAAGATCATACATCATAGTTCGCATTGTTCCAGAAAACTCCTCTTTCCCTCCTGTAAATAGGATTCATCGAACAAAAATTTGTATCATTCATCCCTATTTACGTATTCTTCGGTTAGAGTCTCACACAACATCGGTTTCATTTCGGTCTCCCTTTTTTTGTAACAACAACCTTTAATAATATGGCACAACTTTAAAATTCAACTAGTAGCTTTTTTTAGGGCTCTTTTGCACCAACATTAGCTAATCTAGAGCTTTGGAATAGGCAATGAGACACACTCTCCAAAGCACAAAACACACAATAGTATCTTGTGATAAGGAGTGTCAAATTCCATTTCCAGCATTTTGTCCTGGGAATCCCTTCTCACACAAGGGTAAAACCTGAGGTCGCATTGATATTGATAGAGTTACTCACCCTGATTTGTTAATCTCGGTGTAGATATTGCACGTATTACGGGGGTCACTTGAAGGTATACCCACAATGATGAGTGGAAGCCTCTCAAGTTGATTTCGAGATAGATACCCTACCCTTGCGTATGGATCAAACTATCGATTGTTTCCCAAGGCATCATTGTTGTTTGCGGTAACCTTAGTAGCCTATCTTCTCAGGGTCTTACACAAGGTGACTGTGAAGGGGTAATTCTTCACGGTACCCGGAATTGACGTTGGCCGAACTCACTCGGGCTCCTTGGAGGGTATACCCATGATTGTGTGTGGGAGATTGCGCCAGGGTGTAAGTCCGTTAAGCAGGTCGTCAACGTAACTTTTTCACCCTCACCCAGCCCCTTCTCATCTCATCATCACAACGTTGGATTTCATCACCAACTAGTGACTTCGGAATTAGAAGGTATTGTTTGCTTGGTTTTGCTTCCTAGATTTTATTAGCGCATGTTGTTTGTTTACCCAAGTTGGTCACAGAATTTCTTTCGTAAGATTATAATTTGATCGCAATTGACCCTCCATGTCGTTCACATAGAATGCAAGGCCTACCCCCAGAAGATCTGGAAGGTTCTCAACCCTTGCCTACCAACTCACTGGAGGGATCTTCTCAACAGAGTGAAGTCCAAGACATTGCCACTCCACAAGTGGAAAGAACTAACTCTTTAGAATGGTTCTGAATTACCAATTCTCATGAGGACTTCCGACTTCCTCCCGACTCTAAGAGACGTATTGTTTGAGTGAATTATTTTGAAGAAATAGTTGTTCAGTCTTGTGGATTACCAACCGGACCTTTCATAGGACCTGAGGGTCAAGATCCTTTTTGGACTACTGGCATTTTTAGACAGGATCTCTTTGGATCAGGAGCAGGCGTTGATATCATTGTCACACCTGAGCTGCCCAAAACATCTGATCCAGACACAATACCTTTTACTACTGCCTATTATTTTCCTGGTACAGATGCTTCACCAACTAACCACATATTGACTATCCCTCTACAAACGGTCCATTACACAATGGTCCTAGATACTATGAGTCCTCACACCAGGATTACAGCATCTAGCCAAACTCCCATTGGTACATCGCTTTCGCCTAGATTCACCCCAACACTTCCGCCCGGATATCATGCGTTGAATATTTCTATTCCCGCTCCTACACAAATCTCATCCGAGACTCCTGGAATTTCCAATCCTTCTGGGCACCATCTCATTCCCGGTTTCATTCTGACACTTCCTCAACCCCCTTTCAAAGGACCTCTTCCATCCTCTATCGGAGGCACTGACCCTAGTGGCACCATCCTATCTTTCACACCTAATTACCAGATTCATGTTGGTGGACAATTTCACCTAGGAGGCAAAACCCAATCCCCTTTTGCAGGACAAATCCCAATTGGGACACAACCCCTGATTGGAGGGAAACCCCCACCTCCCCCACCCTATGGACAAAACATACCTCCATCCTTGGCCCAGTATTGGAATTATCTTATTCAACATAATCCTCAATCGACTGGGGGGCAACAGCCTCAAGCTAGCTCCTTCATACCCCCTAGTATAGGCCAACCATATCCAGGTACGTCCAATCCTATTTGGGGCTCGAATGCTCAACCCCACGCCCTTGTTCAAGAGAACAACCCCAACCAATACAACACTATGAATTACTTGCCTCCACACCAACAATCGAATCTACCCGAATCTTCACATTATATGTAAACTTCTTATGGTCCCACTGGTCTACCAACGGGACTCCCTCCCCAAAGTCACCAGTACCCACATGTGAATAGATAGTTACCCTTCTTAGCCACCCTGGAACTCCCTGATCTGTCGAGAATTTTAAATGATTCGATCCATCACTCTCCTCAATGGCTTGCCATACCGTCCAAACTACCATCCGACATCCCTAAATTCGATGGTAAACCGGGAGAGGACCCGAACAATCATGTAATGACTTTTCACCTTTGGTGTTCGTCCAACTCCTTTATGGATGACTCTATTCATTTATGCCTTTTTCATTGAACCCTCACAGGTTCTACCATGAAGTGGTATATAGAATTACCACGAGGCTTCTTCACCGACTTCAACACCCTCACTATGGGTTTCCTCACCCACTACCAGTTACTGATCCGCTATGAAACGAGAACCAAAATTTTGAGTTCTTTCAAACAAACCAAAGCCACTCATATCTCTAATCACATTCATGAGTGGTGACGAAGACGACGTCTCATCAAACTTGAACTTCCTGATCAGTTGCTGGCAGAGTGGTTCATGAAATCATTCGTGAACGACATCGCTCGTGACATCTCCATGGGTGGAGTTCTCACAGAAGAATAGGCAATCAATCATGCTCAATACCTCGACCTCGGTTACTCACAAATGGGTGCTCTTTATGACTTACTCCCTGACGCATCTCGTCCTTCTACTTCTTCTAATTCAACTACTCCTACTGCTTCTCATGCAGCTGACGATGTGATTGGCACTTTCCATGCCCAACCTCATTCCGTCCAAACCTCTAACAACAACCCCAAATCCATTTTTTCTAATGTTCAAAATGATTCGTCTCCTACCCCTCCCACCGACAAAACTTATGAGGTGAAATCTGTTCAATATGCCCCCGTCGGAAAAAATAAATTCAAAAAAGGAAAGGGTAAGAACAAGGAGGATAAAGATAATTCACAATATGAGAAGACCAAAACACAACCTATTGACAATAAGGATAAGCACAAACCTCAATACCCTTGTCTTATCTGTGGTGATGATCACTACACTAAGGACCTCGAAACCCCCTACTCCGACCATGTTGTCACAACCCTTCCATTCTCGACAACAGGCCCAATTGGTCATTCATGACCAACCTTCTGCCTCCAATACATCCTATGTCTTAATGTGTACAGGTGATTCAAAGAATAATGACATCACACTCACCACTCGAGCCAAAGATTATTCTTCCTCCAAAGAGAAGGTTGATGCAATACCTCCTTCGTTGGTCCAACCATCTCCCACAACTCCACCTACCAATGGTCCTCTTCATCTCGAATGACCAAGCCTAGATACAGTTCTTTGCCCTCCCCCAAAGGGTGTTGTTCGAAAATCTACTTTCAATCCTCATGCACGTGCTACCCAGAACTACAGTATTGTCAAAGATCTGGCCCAAGCACCATCCGCGATGTCAGCCCTTGAATTCCTTCAGAGTTGTCCTATACAATGGAAGGCATTGTTGAAATCTATTGGTGGAATCGACCCTACCGATAAAAATTTAATAATTTTTTACTTGGAAGATCACATTCCAAGGTTACCCCCTGTTATCGGATAAATCAGTAGGTGCGGACACTAACTGATCTCCCTAGAACCACCTAGATCTAGAACAAAACACACCAGAACATGATGCTTTCGTTAAGTTTTAAATATTGAATTTACTAACTAAAGAGAGATAGGTGACATACCATTTAAATGTCGCTTCCTCTCACCATCGCCATCCTAGCTCCGTTCCAACGCTCATACAATGATGAACCTGCAAAAGAACGCAACCAACCAAAGTGATAGTAATAGCATAAACTAAATATAAACCTATGCATGTGATCAAGGAATCATACAATAAAACACAATAATCTTTATAGGAAAGAATTATATTATTGTATCATATTAAATGTGAAAGAGAGATTAGAACCATGGCCTTGATGTCATAAGGTCCCTTCCAACTTTCCTTCATTCCCCACACACTTCCATTCCAAGAATTCTGAGAGCACAAATCTGATAATATTCACAATCTATCTTGGCAAAGGCAAAACTCAAAGACACTCCAACCAAGCTAATAATTCCAAGCCAAATCCAACTTAGCCCTTCTCCATGAGAGCTCCTCTCCTTTTGTAAGCTGAAGAGGATAAGGTGAGGAGGTTAGGATGATCCCACTAAATCATGAACGTGAGTAAGATCCAAACCATTCGGATGCCACCTCACCATGGAAGTTTCTCCTTCTAGAAGATTCGAGAAAATGCTCATTTTTCCCACGTGTAAGCATTCTCGCACCCTACCTATAGAGTAGACTGCGAACTCCTTGTGGCCTAGCTATGATTTAGCCTGCGATAATTAGGCATTCTCACACCCTAGCTATAATGCATCCTGCGAACTTCCTTTTTTATAGGGTTTTTACAAAGGAAAATGCAACTTCTTTTCTCAGAAAAAGTTCTTCTCCCTTCCTTCTTCAGGAACTCAGGCCACTGACCCCTCCAAAGGAAAAATATAGGTTTACATCATTAATGTTCATAGGGATGACAAAAATAATGTGTAACAGAGAGCCCCCCAAAGTATGAAGTTAGAACAGAGTGATAGCTGAAATACTTTGTCGAGTTTTTGTAGGGAACAAGGAACAGTCGGTCGGAAACCTGCCAACAAACAAGGAAATATAGTAAAATAATATATCATCATTGAGGTAGTCATTCCCATGCTTAGAATACAAATGAATCAAAGCATAAATTCCAACATGCAAGGATCCATGTTAAGTAATACAAGTCATGGCCACCAAACATACACCGTGGATCCATGCCATTATGAATCAAATCTGAACATAGCCACCAAAAATACATTGTGGATCTATGTGTTAAAGACTCAAATTTGAACATAGCCACTAGACATACACTATGGATATATGCACCAATACAATCTGAATATATTCCAACGCAACCTGAATCTGTCAGAAAAGATCCAGGATCTTCATCTCCACCACTCTATAGTACGAATCTAACCATGTGAATACATGTGTCGAAGTCGAACATGGTAGAAACCACTTGATTACCGGTCATTAGTGTATATCGTTAATAAGTGCGAGGGAAATCACCATTAATGTCAATGACTCCCAAGGTACACTATTACAATCCAACGAATGTGAATTAATGAGCTGAAGTTGAACACTCGATGAAATCTCTCGATCAGGGGTCCTTAATGAAAACCCACTATCGAAAGCGAGGAAACTTGCCATTGAGGCATTCAAGTTCCAAGGTACTAATTAGTTTCTAAGTCTAATTCCTGGATAATGAGTTGAAGTCGACAGGAAAAGACTCGTCACAGGAGGGCCTTATTGGATCCCCAATCAATGACATGAAACGGGTCAAAATATTTGAGGTAGATCAGAGTAACAAGTGATTTAGGACTGACTCAGGGATGGCCGATGCAATAGAAGGCTTAAGGACTGCAGAAATGGTCGACGCAAAAGAAGGCTTTCCGAGTTGAACTTCTCTTTGAACATATTGACGACATGACAATTGTCTTGGAAACATTGACTCAACAACAAGGATCACATACCAATTTGTAATCTTATAAAGGAGTATGATCAAGAGACAAGTGGATTTTCCCAACCTAGACACAAAGAAAGTGAAAGGGTGTCATGTTCAAAGGTGACTCTTCCATAGAATACAGGTTTAGACATATTTCTTTCCAAATTTTCCCCCCACCATTTCTGGCGAGTACCTCTTTATTTTTACGCAAACTTGAGGAGAATAACATATGCTTGTAGATATAATCTCATCCTTCGGATGAGTCCTTCAGAGTATGTTTGACGAACCCTAGGAAGGAGTGGTTTGGTCCCACATGGGCCTTTCAATGTTTGTTTTATGAGCCCAAAGAAAGAAAACTCAGGGGGTTTTCATGTTTATAGAGTCTAAAAAAACACTTAAAGACAACTCTCTCAGTTACTTTTTCATAGCGTAGTCTGATGAGACCAAAAAAGAGTTAAAATATCGCTCAACGGATGTTTTCTTCAAATACTTTAATGAGCGTGAAAAGAACAAGATCGCTCGGCAATCTTTTCATGTTTAGAGAATCTAAAAAGAGCTTAAAGGGAACTCCAGCGGGTTCCTTTTTCATATAACCTTTACGGATCTGAAAAAGTGATAAAAGTATACTCGATTATATTCTCATTGATTCACGAGCATGAGAAAGAACAAAGACTAAGCTCGGGATTATTTTCATTTTTACGCAAGCTTGAAAACAAAACAAAACTATACTTGGGATAGATTTTATTTTTACACAAGATTAAAAACTAAACAAAACTATGCTTGGACCTAGTTTCATTTTTACACAAGCTTGAACCAGAGGAAACTATGCTTGAGGTAGGTGGTTTCATTTTTACACAATCTTGAACCATAAAAAACTATGCTTGTGACTTCCCAACGTATAACACATGGAATGGTTGGTACTTATCCCCCAGCTTAAGAAACTAGTGGTTTTAACTTCAACATGAATTCCAGAGGTTGAAAGCATTGCCCCCCAAGCTTCAGTTTCATCCAACTGCAAAGAAGAATGAAATGAAGCTTCAAATACTATACGTAGGACATGACCCAAATGGAGAGGGGGAAGTTGTTTCATTTTTAAACGAACTTGACACAGGGTAAGAACTATGCTCGAGACTCTAGGTATAATCCCCAAACCTCTATTTCATTTTTTAACGAGCTTGACATAGAAACAAGAATTATGCTCATAACCTTTGTTTCATTTTTTTAGCGAGGTTTCCGCAGAGATGTAAAACTATCCTCGCAACTGGTTTCATTTTTTAATGAGCTTGAAATCAGAAAACCATGCTCAAGTCTGGTTTCATTTTTTAACGAGCTTGAAATTAGAAAATCATGCTCATAACCTCTCTTCTTTATCATGGCTTCCAAGAGGACAATGCTCTGGAAGGAAACCATGTCAAGGGACAAAACTCGGTCATAGATTCCAAGAGATCTTCACTAGATGGAAGGAACACACTCTGGAAGGAACACATGTCGAGGGTTGCGACAGGGGTAAGGAGATCAGGCTCTAACAACCCTATCGAAGAGATCACCATGTCAACTACTGGATCTAAGTCATTAGATGTTGAAGCCATGGGCAACAACGCCACATAATTGACCTGTGGCGGGGGTGATACGATCTGCATATAAGAACCATTTAGGGAGGTAATCTAGTCGGGGTCAATGAATGAAAGTTGATCAATAGTCACAACTCATCCATCGTGAGGGAAATATATCACATGAAAAAAAGTAGACACAATAGCTTTCATGGAATAGACATAATCTTGCCCAAAGAGTAAAGAGAAATCCAAGGGGTCTTGGACTACCATGATGTCAATAAAGACAGTTTTCCCTCCCAAAGTTACAGAAAAATGAGGAAGGGTCCCTAAAGGTTGACTGGTTCTTTTTTTAAAATCTAACAGATTCTGCGTAACCGGGGCAAGTTGAGAACAACGAAAATATTGCCAAGCAAAAGAGGAAAAAATGTTAATGGATGCACCTTCATCTATCAATGTCTGAGGAATGTCTCGACCACAAACCTGTATTGTAATATGGAAAGGAATGTGAGAGGAAAGACGAGGTACAGTTAACACACGCCAATCAAAATGGATGGCCTCATAACTTGGAGGGGGTTCCACGGGAGAAGGAGGAATAGCCCTCGGCATGGTAGATTCTATATCAATGAGAAAAACATGAGCAGTATCGGGTTTACTCTCTAGCAGGAGAGTAGGATCGACCGATGGAGAGATTAGATCGACCACTTGGGTTTCATTCTCCAAGGGGGGAATGGGGTCGACAGGTGGAAACGGATCGACCGCTTGGGTATCACTCTCTAAAGGGAGAGTGGGATCGACCGAGGATGAGATCAGATCAACCACTTTGTCAATTGGATCAATTAAGGACATGACCAGATTGACCACTTGATCAACCAGACTGATCGACAGGGGTACCAGATTTATCATTCCATCAACTATAGGGGGGTCAAGAGTAAGCTTGTGATAAGAAGCTGGAAGCTGAGGCTATGAAACAGTCATGTATTCCAGTAATTTTGAGGCTTCTTCCATACGAGGGCAAAGGTGAGAGAGATGACTCCCTTTGAATAACATACATGGGAACTTGACTCTACTTTTATTCTTCTCAACGGTATCTTGACTAGTTGACGGGAGGTCGTCAGCATGTTGTTCGGAGAATGATGACATGGACTGGAAAGGAGATGTAGACCATGCTTCTATAACCTTGGATAGACCAGGGAAATCCTTAAGAAGATGGCTACTCTTACAAATCCTGCAAGGGTACTTGGGCTTACGGGTTGTTTGGGTGATCTTGACATCATCAACACTCCCAGCACGAGTAACAGTAACTGGTTGTCTTCCAACATGTTTGACAGTGGTTGGAGGTTTTGACCCTTGTTTATCTTTCTTCTTCTTAATATTTATTTTCTTCTTCTTCTTATTCACCGGTTTATTATCTTTATAACTTTCACTCGACGAAGAAGATGAAATGGAAGGTGACCTTGCAAGCAAAGAAGGCAAAGAAGACTTTACTGGTGAAGAAGGTGAAGGAGCAACATGAGGTTGATTCTCTTGGGGGGAAGTTCTTACGACTGAAGCACTGACTGCATTCGGGATAACCTGAGTGGCAAACAACCATACCGGTAATCTAATTGTGAGACCTGGAAGGCTCAAAGTAGCGATGTGAGGAGGACCAATGTTTTCGGAAAAAGGAAAAACAAAAGGTTCCCCTGGAGTAGAGGTTCCTTCATTGGTCATTTTGGGAACTAACACCACTAAAAATAAAAAATGCAATCTAGAGTCCACTAGGGAGAACAAACAGCACACGCTAAAACTCTAGTAAGCAAGCAAGCAAACAAAACCTTCTCACAACGAGCACACTAGTTGGTGATGAAATCCAACGTCATGAGAACAATGTAAGAAGGGGATGAGATAGAGCAGGTGGAAAAGTTACGTTGATGACCTGCTTAATGGACTTACACCCTGGTTCAAGGTCCCACACATAATCGTGGGTATACCCTCCAAGGAGCCTGAGTGAGTTTGGCCAACGTCAATTCCAGGTATCGTGAAGACTTGCCCCTCCACATTCACCTCGTGTAAAGAACCTAGAGAGATTGGCCACTAAGGTTGCCAATTACTATAGTCATTCCTGGGGAAACAGTCGACAATCCGATCCATGTGAAAAGGCAGGGTATCTAGCCCGAAATCAACTCGAAAGGCTTCCACTCATAATTGTGGGTATACCTTCAAGTGACCCCCATAATATGCACAATATCTACACCAAGACCAACAAAGCAGGGTGAGTAACTCTGCTAGTCTTAATGCGACCTCGAGATTGACCCTTGTGTGAGAAGGGCTTCCCAGAACAAAATGTAGTAAGTGGATTTAACTCTCCCTATCACAAGATACTATGTTTGTTTGTAGCTTTGGAAAGTTATCTTTCACACCTATTCCAAAGCCCTACGACTAATCTAATGTAGGTTTGCTACCATAAAATATAAAAATGTCTAATCAGTTTTTTATAAGCGCTTTATTGTATGGTTGTTGTTACTCAAAAGGAAAATGACATGGACAATATGGTGTTTTGACTAACTCGAAATTTATGCAAAGAGATGAAGATGCAATCTTTTCATTTCGATAAAAGCTATGCTATGAGAAGGAGAAAACATTTATCATTCCCATATGCACAATGTCCCAAAATATATTGAACTCGTCAATATCAAGATTCTCAAGAAATGAGAAAAAGGTATTGTACACCAATGCACGATTCATGCCCCCCCCGGCCATGAGGGGGAAAACTTTTCAGAATTTAAGACCAAAAAATGCCAAGAATCACGCAATTTCGCTACTTCAAATGCAAGGATGCCCCCAATCTAATATAAAGCAAGAAATTAAATCTTTTTGTTTCAAAAACTTCACTAAAAGCAATAATGAACCTTGTTAAAACAAAGAAACCCAAACTAAAATTTTTCTTTTAAAGCGAACTATTCAGAAGAAATTTGATCTTTCCCTAGACAATTATAAATAAAACACACGCTTTGTAATTGAAAGAAACTCAAAGAAAGAGACTAATCCTTCAAAACAAAACAAAGAAAAGATGGCTAAAAGCAACTCAAAGAATGTCAAGCAGACTATAAACAGATCAATATAGGCTCCAAAAGCTCAATCAAATTGATCAAAGCAAAATTGGGTCATCAAAAGATGGCAAGACCCAATCCAAAAAAGTTTACAAACAAGTTCGCAGCCTAGCAGTAAAGTACAGTGTGAGAATTAGGTATTCTCACAGGCTAGACACTGGTAGGGTGGGAGAAGTTCACACCGGATCTAATAGTAGGGTGCGAAAATCAATGGTTTTCACAGGCTGTAGAGAGGTACAGTGCGAGAATGTCTATAATCAAAGAAAATTTTGAAAAAGGACAGGGAATCTAAGTGAACTTCTAGATCCACAGAGTCTGGATGGATGTCCCACAGACTCAGAAACCAGAAAACAAGCAATCAAAGGAAGGGAAACTAGACTAACTAGGAAACAATATGTTCCCCAGTGGAGTCGCCAATTTTCTTATCGGATAAATCGGTAGGTGCGGACACTAACTGATCTCCCTAGATCCACCTAGATCTAGAACAAAACACACCAGAACATGACGCTTTCCTTAAGTTTTAAATATTGAATTTAGTAACTAAAGAGAGATAGGTGACATACCATTTAAATGTTGCTTCCTCTCACCATCGTCATCCTAGCTCCATTCCGATGCTCATACAATGATGAACCTCCAAAAGAATGCAACCAACCAAAGTGATAGTAATAGCATAAACTCAATATAAACCTATGTATGTGATCAAGGAATCATACAATAAAACACAACAAGCTTTATAGGAAAGAATTATATTACTGTATCATATTAAATGTGAAAGCGAGATTACAACCATGGCCTTGATGTCGTAAGGTCCCTTCCAACTATCCTTTGTTCCCCACACACTTCCATTCCAAGAATTCTGAGAGCACATATCTGATAATATTCACAATCTATCTTGACAAAGGCAAAACTCAAAGACACTCCAACCAAGCTACTAATTCCAAGCCAAATCCAACTTAGCCCTTCTCCATGAAATTTCCTCTCCTTTTATAAGCTGAAGAGGATAAGGTGAGAAGGTTAGGATGATCCCACTAAATCATGAAAGCGAGTAAGATCCAAACCATTCGGATGCCACCTCACCATGGAAGTTTCTCCTTCTAGAAGATTCGATAAAACGCTTGTTTTTCCCATGTGTAAGCATTCTCACACCCTACCTATAGAGCAGATAGCGAACTCCTCATGACCTGGATATGATGCAGCCTACGAGAATCAGGCATTCTCGCACCCTAGCTATAATGCATCCTATGAACTTCCTTTTTTATAGGGGTTTTACAAAGGAAAATGCAACTTCTTTTCTCAGGAAAAGTTCTTCTCCCTTCCTTCTTCAGGAACTCAGGCCACTGACCTCTCCGAAGGAAACCGATAGGTTTAAATCATTAATGGTCATAGTGATGACAAAAATAATGTGTAACACCCCCTCAACTCGCATTCCAAATACAAGTTATTGTCTCCAACAAGAACATTTGTAGAACAATTATTGATGAGGGTGCCTTGACGTGTGTCATGTCTATTACCTGCTGAAAATCCATTGGCTCTCCTCCTTTAACTGAATCCCACAACACCCTCAAAGCCTTCAATGGCTCTGGTTTTAAGCCTTACGGTTTCCTCCCTTCATTGCCTATTACGTTAGAAGGAAAAACGGTCAACGTAGAAGTGGATGTCTTTGACGCTCCTCTCGATTACAACCTTCTACTTGGTCGTAGTTGGATTGATTCCATGCGTGTAGTTGTGTCCACTCTTTTCTATGTCGTAAGTTTCCCACAACAAGGTTACCGTAGACCAATTGGCCTTCTTTCACTCTGATGCACGTATCGGCAACGTACCTTTCATTGCAAAACCCCCCCTGGATATGAGAGCATCGGTGTGGGTCTTCTTAAAGATTCCTCTTTGATGGGTACTTTACCCATTCCACCACTCTATGTTCCACATTCGTTTGTCACCTTGATCAACATGATCTCCCCCTCTGTTCATGGAACCCCTGCGTATTATGACCTATGGATGGTACCCAACCCCGACGATCATATTCGTTATGGCGATGAAATTCCTTTGAGTCCAGTCGAATCCGCTTATCAAGCCATTCAATCGGAAACCCCTTCTACCCCCTCTCTTGGTGCTTTATCTCTGGATCCATTCTGCATCATTTTTCCTATGGACGAGATGATTATGTCTGTTATGTCCATGGAAGATACCCCTTGGGATGATGGAAATCATCGTTCCATCCTCTTCCTAGAACAACACACTATCGAGGGTTACCAACGGATCTCGACCCCGTCGATCATTGTTGTCATTTCTACCGTTCCTGAGTCTACACACGATATGTTCTACGAAGGGAACTTAAGTAATATCTCACCCACCATCCCCCACGACATATCCGTAAAACCTGGAGTTGTTGAAAATGTGCATATTTGAGCTTCGTGTTCCCATGATGAAGTTGTCACCTACAAGTCTCTTTTCCAATAATTTTGTGACGTCTTCGCATGGAGATATGAAGAAATTTCGGGTATTGACCCCGACATTGTGGCACATGAGATTCAGACATACCCGGGCGCTAAACCCGTCCAGAAACGACTTCGTCCAGTCCACCCACGTAAAACAGCCGCTATCAAGCTTGAAGTTGAGAAACTTCTTAAGGCTAGCTTTATTTACCTTATGGCTCTAACTAACTAGGTTTCCAATATTTTTCCAATTAATAAGAAATAAGGCATGATCTGTGTGTGCGTTGATTATAGAGAAATTAACAAAGCTTGTCCTAAAGACAACTTTCCTACCCCCTTCGTTGACCAGATCGTCGACGATTGTGTCGAAAGTGAAATCTTATCTCTGATGGATGGTTACTCTGGATATAATCAAATCAATATCGTACCCGCGGACCAACACAAGGCCGATTTTGTTTGTCCTTGAGGAACTTTCACCTACCGAAAACTTCCATTCGATTTAAAGAATGTCGGTGCAAATTTTCAACGTGCTATGTCTTATGCCTTTCATGATATAAAGCACATTATGCAGCCATATCTCGATGACTTACCCACTCATTCTATGAACTGTGTAGATCATCCAAAACACCTCCTCGCCATTTTCCTTCGAAGTCGGTTTTACCATATACGCTTGAATCCCCACAAATGTGTTTTTTGCATAGAATCTGGCCGACTTTTGGACTTTATTGTTTTACGTCAAGGTATCAGGGTAGATTCTTTGAAGGTCGAAGTGATTCTCAATATTCCTCCTCCTTCTTCACTTCACCAGTACTCCAAATGGATCGTAATACTCTAGGAGTTTGACTTAGAATTCGAACGTGCTAAGTCCAATAAATCCTTGGTGTTTGCCGAGTTGATATGCGACCTTCCCTGCTCTGAGATAGAAAATGTAGTAGAGGATTCATTACCCGATGAATCCCTTTTCCTAATCAATTTCGATGACCTTTGGTATGGAGATATCATCATATATCTCTAGACCTAGACTTTCCGGACTAATTTGTCTAGCACTAACTGTCATCGAATACTCTACCAAGCCCGTCAGTATATCATCCTCGGTGATACTCTTTATCATCATGGGATCGATTCCATTTTTTGACGTTTCCTTGCATTTGACAAAGCCGAGAAAGCCTTGAATGACTTCCATTCTGGAGCATGTGGTGGTCACATGTCTGGGTATGCTACTGCCCAGAAGATCTTACGAGCAGGGTATTTTTGGCCTTCTTTATTCAATGATTGTATAATTGTTGTCCAAAAATGCCACGCTTGCCAAACCTACAACAATAAAATACGATCACACCCTGCTCCTCTACACCCTGTGGTCTCCGTTGGTCCTTTTTCAAAATGGGGTATCGATTTCATGACATGTCACCCTCACTCAGTCAGGGGGTATGGATACATTATTGTAGCCATAGATTATTTCACAAAATGGGCTGAGGCGATGCCAACATTAGACAATACCAGAAAGACTACAGCATTATTCATATTCAATCACATCATTTCTCAGTTTGGTGTTCGTCAAGCTATCGTTACTGATCACGGTATCCACTTTAGAAACTTCATGATGTTTGAACTCACTGAAAAGTTGGGTCTTCGCCATGAAAACTCAACACCCTATTACCCACAAGCCAACGGCCAAGTTGAAGCAATAAACAAATTCCTCATTACCATGCTTCGACGAATGATAGGGATTCACAAAACGAGTTGGCACACGATGTTATTTTTAGCATTGTGGGCTTACCGGACATCCATTAAGTTTTATACCATGTTTACACCATTCCATTTAGTCTATGGTCTAGAAGCCATCTTGTCGATTGAATGTGAGATACCCTCCCTAAAACTAGTTGTCAAACTTCTCCCAAAGACTTCTGCCGAAGAAGAACATTTGTTGTATCTCATGCAATTAGATGAAACATGTCGCGATGCCACCCTAGTTATAGAAGCCCAGAAGAAACGCATCAAATCCCAATATGACAAACATGTCAAGCCACGCGTTTTCTCCGAAGGTGATCTGGTTCTCCTTTACGAACAAGATCGGGATATGCTAGGAGCTGAAAAATTTGAAGCTATGTGGCGAGGTCCTTATATCATCAGATGAGTTTTGGAGAAAGGAGATTACGAGTTGGTGGACTACGACGGTATCCCTTTGAGTGAACCCAGAAATGGGTTGTACTTAAAGAAGTACCATGCTTAAGATCACCTGTGCATGAGTGCTTGTATTTTATTTTATCATACTTTTTGTGTGATAATTTAGTATGATTTTTCATTATTTGGTCTCTGCCCTCAACCTCTTATCTTGTATTGTGCTTGGTTTCCATATGTCGGAGTCTTCGCTACCCCACATTGGCTTCACCGATGGTGCTAGTCATAGTACTCAGAACCTTGCTTCTGCTACATTGGCAATTTACGCACCTACAAACGAACTTATCAGTCTACGAGGTGTGTTCCTTGGTCGTACGACCAATAATATTGCAGAATATAGCGTCGTCATTGAATTGTTGATTGATTCTATTTTTCTTGATATCTTCCACCTGGTTATACGAATCAATTTGCAGCTAGTAGTACTACAGTTAAGTAATGTTTATGCTATCCGAATTCCTACTTTATTATGGGTATATTTACGAATTCGCCTCTTGGAACGTTATTTTGATTATATCGAATATCAGCACATTCCTAGATGTCTAAATACATTGACTGATGCCTTAGCTAACTATGTGTTAGACAGACATTTGGGACATTTATAAACCAATCACACATCACATGTATTATACAACACAAAATAAGCCGGTAGAAGCTGCATATATGTATATAACGATCAAAAGTTTTTTACAAAAAAGTTTTTGTCCAAAGATTAAAATCTCAAAATACGAAGCCCATACCCTCTACAAAATAGCATCACGGATGATGCTCACGATAACACACAACTGCTCAGGCTACCCTATGGAGCAGACGACAGAGAGACTCGGACACGCCCACAGTATGGCACTGATAACGTCTCGGGATCTCCCCAAAATGGACTCAAAACTCTAAAAATTGCCATTAAAAATCAAAAGTAAACCATGGAAAATTTGGAAAATCAGGAGATTACCTCATTGGTTGAAACCATTTGTTGAATGATCGCTTGTGCCTCCTGCAATCGAGAAAATAAATTTGGGGTTTAAATGAGGTATGTTGGACAAGTTTTTGGCAAAGTAACAATGAAATGGTAGAAAAGACTTTTTTACCCATATTTATTCATTTTTACTATTTCTTATTGATTTTTTATATTATTTTTATTGCTTTGCTTAAAAAACCTAATAACCTAATAGCCTTGTGAGTATGGTTTTTTGCAGATATAGCAACTTCGAATTCTAAACGACGGGGTACAAGTGTTTTTTCTTTTTTTGTCGCATGTACAACTACTTTTTTAAGGTTTTTGTAGGAAAAACCTCGATCTCAGTCTTCGTTCATTCTCATGCTCGAAAATATATGAGAACATAACCGAGTATGTTTTTTCTTGTCTTTTCGTACTCATCATGGTAACACGAAAATGACGAATGTAAGGGAGTATCCTTTAAGCTCTTTTCACGCTCCATAAAAATGAAAAGATTGCCGAGAGATCTTGTTCTTTTCACGCTCATTAAAGTATTTGAAGAAAACATTCGACGAGCGATAGTTTATCGCTTTTTCAGTCTCTTCAAACTATATTACGAAAAAGGAACTGAGAGAGTTCTCTTTAAGTGTTTTTCATACTCTCAAAACATGAAAAACCCCCGAGTTTTCTATCCTTGGACTTGTTAAACAAACATTGAAAGACCTGTAATGGGACCGAACCACTCCTTCCTAGCTTTCTTTAAATATACTCTAAGGGACTCGTCCGAAGGATGAGCTTACATCAACAAGCATATGTTATCCTCCTCAAGCTTGTGTTAAAATAAAGAGGTACTCGGTAGAAATGGTGGGGGAATTTTCGGGAAAGGGATATGTTTTTGTATTCGTATTAATGGCAGTAAGCGTCACTCTTGAACATGACACCCCCTATTCATCATTTGAATCCAGGTTGGAAAATCCATTTGTCTCTCGTCTGACTTGCTACAAGGTCATATATTGGGTTGTCTTTGAGTCAGTGCTGCCAAGTCCTTGGTCATGTCGTTAATATGTTCAAGAGAAGTTCAAACGAGCCCTCTATTGAGTTGGCCATCTGCAATTGTCCATTCTTACTATGTCGGCCTTCCCTATGTCCGTTTCAACCCATATTCATACTTTCTTTCACCCTCAAAATCTTTTACTTATTTCATGTCATTGATGGGGGATACATCAAGGCCCTCTTGTGACGAGTCTTTTTTCGTTGACTCCAACTCATTATCTGGGAATGAGACTTAGAAATCATTTAGTACCTTGGAACCTGCATGCCTTAATGGTAGGTCTCTTCGCTTTCGACATGGGTTTCACATCATTGATCCCTGATCAAGAGATTTCGTCGAGTGCTCAACTTCATCTCATTCATTCACATTCGTTCGGGTTGTACTTCGATACCTTGGGAGTCATTGACATCAATGGTGATTTACCTCACACTTCTTAACAGTTTTCATCAATGATCGGTAATCAAGAGGTTTCTACCATGTTCAACTTCAGCACATGTAATCACATGGCTAGATTCATACTTTCAGGTGACGAGATCGAAGACCTTGGGTCTCATCTTTTTTATCCAAGTTGCGATAGAGTATGTATGATTTGTATCAACACATAGATCCACTTTGTATGTCATGTGGCTATGTATTAATTCAATTCTTCTCAGATAGATCCATAGTGTATTCCTGGTGGCTATGTAGCATTTTGACAACATGGATCCACAGTGTATGATTGGTGGCCATGACCTACATTTATGATTCCGTTCATTTGTGATCTAAGCATGGGAATTCCTACCTCAGAAATGGTATTATATTCTGCAGATGCTTGGTTGTTTATAGGTTTCCGATTAGGTGTGCTTCTTGTTTCTAACACACACATGCATTTTACAAATTATTTCGGTTGTCACAAGTTTCGGACTCATACTTTGGGGGGCATTCTGTTACACATTAGTTTGGTCACTTTGGTGATGTCTCTACAGTGATGTATTCAGGCTACCACAAGGACTTTTTGCCTGAGAAAAATGACTGTTGTTTTCTTCCAAAAATCATATTTTTAAGATGAGTTCGTAGGCTGCCTATTTTATAAGGTGCGAAAATGCTTCATTCTCGTAGGAAAACCATACATAGGGTGCAAATTGTTCGCAGTATGCTCTATATGTAGGATGCAAACCTATTTCAAAGCTTGGAAAAGAGAAGAGGTCATGAAGGTTCGAGAAGGGAATCTTCTAGAAAATGAGTTGGCATTCGCATGGTTGACATCCTACTGACTTCTCAGATTTAGTGGGATCATCCTCATCCATTTAACCATCTATCCTTCTCCTATATATTGAAATGTTTCTCATGGAAAAGGTTAAGCAAGATTGAATGAAGAATTGGTGAAAGAATTGTGTGAAGAACTCTGCTTGGATAGAAGCTTGAAGACTCTATTTAGTCTATCAAGTTGTATTGGATCTTCTTCATGCAAATGTAGAGCAAGTGTGTGTGTTGGAACCAAGGTTCACTGAAAGGAAGCTTGGGACATCAAGGCAATTCGGTTGTATCTTCTACTTTCATTTAATATAATACAGCGGCATGTCCCTTTCCCATAAAATCACTCTTATTTTATTGCATAACTCCTTGATCATATGCATAGGTTGACATTGAATATACTTTGCTATCTTTGCCTTGGTTGGTTTGTGTTTTCTTGGATCTGATTTCACAAGAGCACCGGAGTGAAGCAGGAAAAACAAAGACCTAAGGAAGCGATATAAAGGTATGTCATTCATTCCTTCTCAGTAGTAGATTTAATGACCGCAACTTAGAGAAAGAGTCGTGTCCTGTCCTATTTTGTTCTAGATCCAGGTGGATCTAGGGAGATCTGTTAGTGTCTGCACCTACCGATTTATCCAGTAACAGTATGAGAAAGTTTATACTATGATTTTCACTGTTGGAAAGATTTTCATTGACGTCAATAGTCGAATTGATGATCTGTTGTTAATGATGAATTACCATAGTTGAGATTGTATTTGATGCCAACAATAATATAGTTAAGCAGAAGATGTCAAACAATGTGAAGAGGAAAATAGAACAAGCTCAGGAGGAAGAACGAACAGGAAGAGTGCATTGCACAGTATATCAGGTAGCAGAAGAAATTCATGATTATTGTTGATCACGATAGGATAAAAAATGTTCCTATGAATCAATCTCATGAGGGATAGAGGCTTGAAAGATATCAGATGAAGAACAAGAGTCGAGTTCAGATAAAGGAGCCAGAACGATTGGTGTCGATTTCAGATCAGATCGACTGGCATCGAGTTCAGATAAAGGAGCCATCAATAATCTCGATGGACGGTAGAGATTGTTGGAGACAACATGAACAAATAGCCATGGGCCGTTAGATCTAGCATAGATGCACAGAGGAATTTGTTGATTGTTGATCTACTTCGAGAGCCTCAACAGTCGTCAGATCATATCAAAGTGGAAGGATAGGATAAGTGTGGCATAAGATCAGCAATGAGGTTTGTTCAAAACCCCAAAATCCAAAGCTCCAAAAGCTCAGGAGGAGGAGCGATGTGGAGTGTTCGATTAAAAGTAAAGGAGGAGTGACGTGGATCGTTAATCCAATGGGAGTGGCATTTCATATACCGGGAGTTGGAGCGTCGACCCCACTTTATCAAAATAATGTTGAAACCTCATCTGTCATCGAATCACCAAGGCTATTGACCATTGATCTATTTCCTTGAAATAAAACTCAACCGTCCATATCATTGGGGAATTTGAACCATCTGATTGTTTCGGCGATTTTGTGATCATGAGTTTAGTAAAGTGTGAATTCATGAAGACTTGAATGTCTAAACACCGAAACCCTGTCAGGAGAATGAATCATGGGTGTTGAACTAAGAAGTGCTCAAACTCTGATTTGGTCTAATTTCCTAAAGCGTGAGGTCACCACCATTGGTCATATGGTAAAGAGGTTTGACATTGCAGAGTGTAATGCATTGCCGAAATTGTTGAGCCAGTGGTTCAGTAACACACGGTCATGTGAAATGGATTGAAGGAAGCGCCTCCACAGAATCTGGTCTCTGTGAAGTAAAAGAGATTTGATATCGATTATAAAGGATTAAATTGATCCATGACTATGATCAATTTATGAAAAACATTCACGGTAAAATGAACTGATACACAGTCATGATTAAAAGAGAATAAATCATGAAAATATGAATAAAGAATAAAAAGGAAAAATGATATTAATTAAATTTTAGGTTATCATTTTAAATGAAAAGGTACAATGGTTCAAATAAAGGGACATGATGTTTTAAATTTCACACCCGTTTGAAGAGTATATAAACGAGAAAAAGTGGTGAGAAGAATGTGTCTATGTAGTCCATATCAGAAGATCAAAGCTGAAGAAGATTCCAGGAAGAAAAGGTAATACCTATGCATTAAGCATGGTTGGGTGGTGCAAGGGTAGGTTGGTGCCTGCAGAGGGAGTAGGTGCTTCCTTGTTAGTTATAGTTGACTAAACAGGGGGTTGTAGCCTCCTACCAATTGGTGCTAGTAAACTAGGGTGTGTGTGCATCCTGATCAATTGGTGCTGATCAAAGAGGAAGTAAATCTTCCTTCTATGTAACATGTAAAACAAATTTTGCAGATAATAGAAAAGAGTTTGTGGTTTTCACATTTGGGTTCCACGATAAAATACTGTGTTAAAATTTTGTTTTCATTAATAAATGAAAAATTGATATAATTGTTGTGTCACTGATTCACCCCCCCCCCCCTCTCAGTGATAGTATCTGATCCTTTAGTCACATGACTGCAATTATTTTTGCAACAATTGACTTCACTCATGTTCACTTGTTCAGTATTTCCAATCCACATATGTGAATGTCCTGGTTTGATGAACTTTGTTCTCTGATCTTCTATTACTGCAACTTCATTTTTCTTCCATGTTTCCTTTACTCTTCTTTTTGTATTGTATGAAACATTTCTCATTGATTGTCTTCTTGAGTTCCAACATCTTATACTGTTGTTGAGCTTACCAACTTGTTTTCTATCATGATGCCTACAATCCAAGGTTTGAGGTTTATGAGTAGCTTTTGTTTGTCTTCCTTGTAATAGAAAAAACTGGATTTGTCATTTGGTGATCTCTGATTTTCCAAGATAAAATCCAAGGTCATGGAGTTGTTAAAGAGATTTATTTGGGTGTTTGACTTATCAACCTTCTTTCAAAAATTCACAACTTCTTCTTGTGTACCAACTGACTCATCATCATCTTCATCTTCATCTTCATTTTCAATTATAGTCTCTTGATGTTTGATCCTTATTGTTTTTAAATCATCCACCTTGACATCTGCACTCTCAACAATCTTATGTAACTTAATATTGTATCATCTGTATTCTTTCTTGGTATAAGAATATCCAAGAAAGATACCTTCATCATATCTAGCATCAAATTTTCCAAGATTCTCCTCAAGCCTTTTGATGTAACACTTACTTACAAAGACCTTGAAGTATTTTACCGAAGGAGCTCTTCCAAACCAAGGTTCATAAGGAGTCTTATTAGTATTAATCTTGGGTTGACCTCTGTTCAATATGTACATTGTTGTGCTTACAACTTCCCTCCAATATACATCAGATAATTTTGTTTCATTGAGCACAGTCCTTGCAACTTCCTAGACTATTCTATTCCTTCTCTAAGCAATCCCATTTTGTTGAGGTGTTCTGGAAGTAGAGAATTGTTTTTTTTTAATTATCCCATGAGTTTCATAGAAGAGGTTGAGTATTCCCTTGTTTCTGTAAGTTCAAAAACTTGTTCTTGTTTCCTGTCATATGTTTTGAGCACCCACTGTCAACATACTAGAGATCTTCTTTATCTTGTACTTTCAAGGCAATAAGACATTCCTCTTTTTGATGTTTTTTCTTTCCAAATATTATTTTTCTCTCTAATGAATTTTGGTTTTTCCAAGACTTGCATTTATTTTCAATTACTAGATTTATGTCCATAGCTATGACATCTGAAGAATTCTAGGCTCCTTTCTTGTAGAGGTGCAAAGGAGTTATAATTTATTCTTTTAACTTTATTTACTGTTTGGTTATCTTTAAGGTTATAGTTCTTAACCCTTAAGTTTTTCCTTCCATATGATCTACAATTCATAGCTTTATGTCCATAGTTATTACATGAATAACAATAACCCCTCGACATCTATGAAGATATTCTGAAAATGAATTTATTTGTCAACTCATTTTTGTTAGTATTGAAAGTAGGGAAAATAGTACTTTCTTTCTTCACATACCGAAGCCCAGTCTTGTTGTTAGTATCTTTCATTTCACTTGAACTGCATGTGTTTTCTTGTTTTTTCAACCTGTGTCTCTTGGTTTTTTGATGAGCAGGTTCTTGACCATAGGATTTTTCATTCTTGTCATCCTTCTGCTGCATAGTTGTTTCTTTGGAGGTATCATCACACCACTTTTCATCTTCTACATCAATCTGAGTAATAGGAATCGATCCTTTAACCATGTGTACTTGGTCATATCCAAGGCCAGATTTGTTCAAGGGAAATATTTGTATACTAAGAATTTTATCAAGGGCTTCAGTTCCTTTCTTGAATTTTTCAACAGTCTTTAGTTGATCCTTGAGTCCAACAACTTCTTGTTTTAAATTCTTGGCTTCTTCCATGCTAATGGTTGCTTGTTGTCTTGAACTGTGTAGCTCCTCTTGTGAGGACATTAGTTGTCTTTTTAAGGTCTGATTTTCTTCATCACTTTCTAGCTGTTGTTATTTGATCTCTTCAACCTTTTGTTGCTCCTTATTAAGAGATTGTTCCAAGGATTCAATTATCTCTTGATACAGTTGGAATTGGAGTCTAAAGTCAACTATGATTTGCTCAAGTTCTTTATTCTCTGAACCTTGTTTCCTCCTTTTCTCCAGCATGAGATCCTTTAGTTGTTTACACCTTTGTTTATATTTTATCAGTTCATCCAAAACACACTCAAGCTCAGCTTCAAGATTGACTTTTGATTCAATGTCTGAGTATTTTTCAAAAGAATATTCATCACTAGAATTGTTGTAGACTAAACTTTGTTCTGATTGAAATGATTCATTTGACTTCTCATCTGAGTAGAGGTCTTTTATATTGTCCCAAAGTTCCTTTGCAGAGTTACATTCACCTATCTTCTCTTTGACATCATCAGGTAATCCATCAAGGATTGTACTCATTGCCATTGAGTTACTTTTCTTGGATTTCGTTTGAGCTAGAGTCCTTACTCTGTTTGGTAGGAAGTAATCAATGATAATTGAATTCCATACTTCAAGTCCCAATTCCTTCAGATGACTTTCCATTCTTGTACTCCAAAATATGTATTCTTAGTTTCCAGGTATTGGAGGTCCATTCACAGTGTAAATATTTTGTCCATGCATGTGTGCTTAATTTGATATTCCTTTCAGTTTGTTAGATTTTTCTTAAAGGAACCCGCTTTGGTACCAATTGATGGAATATCCAACAATACTGAGAGGGGGGGGTGAATCAGTATTGCCTACTTTTTCTTATTAATTTCATCAATATTAAGAACACACATTAATTATTCAATTAAGAAATATATGATGAACAACAAACCCTTATCAACACAATATTTTATCGTGGAACCCAACAGGGAAAACCACCAACTCTTTTCTAACTAATAAAACTTTATTTTACAAAACTGTTTTCAAGATACAACTTGATGGAGATAATGTCCCCAAGTTTCTTCAGGTGCGACTAAAGGGATTATTCCACACCTCATTTATCATCTACAACTGGAAGGAAGCTACAACACCCTATTTTATCATCTACCACTGAAAGGATGCTTCGACACCCTATTTACCAGTTACAAATGGAAGGAGACTACAACCCCCTAGTTTATTAGCTACCACTGAAAGGATGCTTTGACACCCTATTTACTAGCTACAACTGAAAGGAGGCTACGACCCCCTAGTTTACCAACTACCATTGAAAGGATGCTTCGACACCCTATTTTTCAGCTACAATTGGAAGGAGGCTATGACCCCCTATTTAGTAAGCTACAACTGAAAAAAGAAGCACCTACTCCCCTATAGGCTCCAACCTACCCTTGCACCACCCAAACACCCTTAATTTCACAATGCAATTTAATCTCTTATGCTCTTCAATGAATTTGATTCATGCAGCCATTAACACAAGTTCTATCAGATTTGACCTTTTTTTATTTCGACTTGTTTTCCCTTACTCCACCCTTCCTCCCTTGATGTAGGTTATAACACTTATAACTCTTTTACTGTACTCTATTCAAGGTGTTCATAAACATGCATGGATACTCTACTAGATTGCATAACTATTTCTTTGTCTTCTTCTGTTCTTGATCTTCAATAAGACATTGACAGGCCCATTAGAACCAGCAGTTCTTCTACTTGAACTCTGCTTCTTTTTTTATCTTCTTATATGAAATACAGAGACACCTTATTCTCACCTCTCTTTCTTTTTTATATATTCTTCCAAATGGTGTGAGTTATGAAACATTGTGTCCCTTTGTTTGGACCATCTCACCCCTTCATTTAACAATAATCTCATTTGTTTTTCTTTATCCAAATATTATATAGAAGCCCTTTCAATTTAATGAAAATTATTTTCATTAATCGATCTCGTGTATGGATTGATTTCATTTAAATTAATTCAAAATCTCTGCAAATACTGCAGAAATCGAGTTCTCTTGAGGCACTTCGTTCAAAACATTTACATATGACCGACAATACAAAACCACTGGCTTATAAACTTAAGCGATGCATTATTTTTTTACATTTATTTCTCTTATTCTGTTAAGCCTTGAATAATGTCTCATTACCCCTTAATTGGGGCATATTACATTACTAATTTTATTTTATTTATGTCGGCTTTAGTCGATTAGTTGTAATTATACCTCCTATTCTCCTATATATACCAAGGAGACATTTTCATTTGGAATCATCTTGTATTTGGACATTTATGTGGGCATAAGGAGGTTGCCCCATAGAAGAGGCTTATTATCTGAATTTATCTCTTTTTCAAGGTGTTGAGTACTTATTCTGAGGTTTTTCTATGCTATACTGATATTTGGTTCCTAACATATGGTATCAGAGTTCAATGTCTTGGGGTTTCACTGCTACATCTGAGACACCTTGGAATTTTCGTTATAACATGTTTTCTACAACGATTCCGAAGGAACGTCTTGGAGGATATTTAGTATACAGATCAAGGTACATTGGGTTAAAATTTCATCTCCCGAGGCCTTATAATTTCGGAGATACAGCCTTTGTAAGATAGGGTTCTAGAATCATCCTGAATTGAGTCATTGCGGAATTTTCGCTATAAAATTTTTTATGTAATGTTTCAGACCCTGAACTCCAGAGGTTATTCACATAAATTAGTAAGGTATCTATGGTAACAATTTGAGATTCTGGTTCATCTTAAATTTGTATATACACCGTATGGAATATAGGGTATCTGACTAGTCCTATTGATTAGTATCAACCAGGTATTCCGGGTAAAAAAATCATAACTTCTTCCAAGAGTATAAAACTTGAGTGAGACTAGTTGCATTGGATAGTTTACAGCCTGTAGTAGTTGTGGTATGATTTTCAGAATTTTATATCAATTATTTTGTCTGAGGCACGCTATACAAGTGAGATCTTCTAGAAAGGCCAAAAATCAGCAAGTTTTGGGAAAGTTACCGTAAATTACACTTGGCACATCCATTTTTTATCAGACCTATGGCATTGTAGAGAAGAAATATCAGAGACCTACAAAAAAATAAAATTTCATACTCAGAAGGGTCAAAATTTTGGAGATACAATAAAAGGAAGATTGTCTAGCAGAACCACCTCAAAATCAAGGTTTAAAGTGATGCTTGGCCAACATGCCACCAAAAAAGGGAACTTCTACACCACATAAGCCTCCATACAATCCTACTTGGACTCTTGATGAAGGTGAATAAATGCGTAGGGACATAAATGATTTACAAAAGAAGACAATAAGAAAAGATGAACTACAAGAGATGATGGATTCGGAGGAAGCTAAGTTTGAGGCAATAAATACTAAGATGGATGGTTTAAAAGGGGAGATAATGGAAGGATTGAAAAATTTCCTAATAGAGAGGACACCTAAAAGTGAAAATGTATCCCATGAAATTCATGATGAGGACACAAGGAAGGTGAATCAAGAATGGAGAAACTCTAACTTTGGGTTGAAGACCAACCACGTTCCTAAGATCGATATGAGGAAGCTTGATGGAAAGGACCCAATCACATGGCTACTTCAGATGGAGCAATTCTTTGATATACATAATGTGCCACATACACAAAAGGTATGAATTTCTTCTTTATATTTAGAACCCAATCAATTTGTATGGTATCGATGGCTTTGTTCTCGCAAATCACTCGTCACTTGGAAAATTTTCACAGAAGAAATGATAACACACTATGAGGATATATGGAGAAATACCTTCTTTACCCAATTGATAAATCTCAAGCAAAAGGGTTCAGTTACAGAGCACATTGAGAACTTCCAAAGATTGAATATAAAGGTAACAGATATTCCAGATGAGCACTTTATTGATGTATTTATAGGAACTTTAAGGGATAACATTCAACATGAGGTTCGCCTTTGGGAACCCAAATCATTGGAGAATGCATTTAGGGATGAAAGAAATGTTGAAAGTAAAAAATGGCTATGGCTGCTAGAAGTACCAATCCTAACATCTATAGAGAGAATAATTCTCCTTCTTCCAAAACACCTCAACCTACAAGGTTGACACCTCAACAATTGGAGGAAAGAAAAGAAAAAGGTTTATGATTTAATTGTGACAACAAGTACAGTAAGGGACATAACTGTGGTGAGAAGAAATTATTGTACATAGATTGTGAAGAGGAAAAAGAACAAGAACAAGAACCATCTCAAGATGAAAACGCAGAAGAAAATTCGTCTACAGAGTTGAATCCCATGATATCGTGTAATGCATTGGTTGGAATTAACACTCCTTAAAACCTCAAGATCGAAGGATATATCAAAAAGAAAAAGGTAATAGTCCTAATTGATTCTGGCAGTATTCATAATTTCATTCATTATAAATTAGCCAAAGATCTCAATTTCTTTGTATATCCAATGCCATAGCTTCAAGTAATGATTGCAGATGGAGGAACTATCAATTGCTCAGGAAAATGCAATAAGATCAATCTTACTATGGGGGAATATGTAATGAATTGTCCAATGATTTCTATACCCATGGGTGGTGCTAATGTTCTACTAGGAATCCAATGGTTACAATCATTAGGAACAATGGATTTTAATTTTCAAGAACTTTTCATGAAATTCTCATTGGAAGGAAATGAAATTGAGTTAAGAGATATCACAGGTAAACCCGATAAGGTGATAAGCTATAATGGCATGAAAAAATTATTGAAAAAGGGGCATCAAGGTGTTATTGCACAACTATTCTCACTAGATGTTCAAACATCTAAGCCATATATTCCTCAAGATCTCCAAGGGATCATTGATAAGCATTCCAAAGTATTTGAAGATATTCCCAAAGGTATTCCAACCACTCGAAATCATGATCATGATATTCACCTAATTCTTGGGAGTGTTCCTCCTAACATCAGGCCATACATATACCCTTATGCCTAGAAGAGTGAAATTGAGCACATGGTTGAAGAAATGTTAGAGGCTGGAATTATTAGACCTAACCAAAGTTCTTACTCTACACCGGTGGTAATGGTATTCAAGAAAGATGGCTCATGGCGTATGTGTCCATATTATAGAGAGATCAAAAACATCACTATTAAAGATAATTTTCCCATTCCCGTCATTGATGAATTGTTAGATGAACTACATGAAGCAATCTATTTCACAAAGTTGGATCTCCGTTCAGGATATCATCAGATTAGAATGAAGGAAGAAGATATCCCAAAAATAGCATTCCAAACTCATGAAGGCCATTAGGAAATTTTGTTCATGCCTTTTGGCCTTACAAATGCACCTTCCACATTCCAAAGGTTGATGAATTCCATTTTCAAGCCCTTCCTTCGAAAATTTGTGTTAGTATTTTTTTATGATATACTAATATATAGCAAGTCTTGGGAGGATCATGTGTGACATGTTGACAAGGTGCTACAACTACTAAAGGAGCAAAAACTATATGTCAAACCATGCAAATGTTTCTTTGGAGTGAAGGAGGTAGAGTATTTTGGGTCATATTGTATCTCATGAATGTGTCAAGGTAAACCCTAACAAGATTAATGCCATGATGGACTATCCGATTCCCAAAACATTGAAGAATATTAGAGGATTTTTGGGTTTGACAAGTTACTACCGCAAGTTTTTTCTGCACTATGGAAGAATAGAAGAACCTTTAACGTAACTAACTAAGAAGGATGCATTTTCATGGACTCCAGAGGCAACTAAATATTTTGAACAACTTAAAGAGGTGATGTG
>ML782006.1:214878-226411 GCA_009831015.1 Picea engelmannii | reverse complement strand
GCGCTGGGAGGAGGTTTCCATGGATTTCATCACAGGGTTACCAAAGTCTGAAGGAAAGAGTGTCATCATGGTGATTGTTGATATACTAACCAAGTACGCACACTTTTGTGCACTCTCTCATCCCTTCAAAGCTAGTACAGTTGTGACCGCATTCATGGAGACAGTTCAAAAGGTACATGGCAGCCCAAAGATTATTGTAAGTGACAGAGATCGCATCTTCACTGGACATTTTTGGACAGAATTTTTTTCTTGTTTGGGTACTCAATTGGCTCATAGCTCATCCTATCATCCTCAATCTGATGGACAAACCGAGATAGTGAACAAATGTCTAGAAGGCTACCTTCGGTGCATTGTCTCTGATAAACAAACACAATGGTTCAAATGGTTACCCTTGGTAGAATGGTGGTATAACACTTCCTTTCATAATGCAACAAAAATGACACCATTTATGGCACTTTATGGATACCACCCTCCTTCCATCACTTCTTCTCTAAAAGAAAAATCTAAGTTTCAACCAGTGCAAGATCACATCGAGAATCAACAAGAAGTTCTCCAAATCTTAAAGGACAACCTGACCATTGCATAGAATCGCATGAAACAGATCAACATCGTAGTGAAAGAAGTTTTGAAGTAGGGGATTGGGTGTTTTTAAGACTACAACCATACA
This sequence comes from Picea engelmannii, assembly GCA_009831015.1. Lineage (NCBI taxonomy): Eukaryota > Viridiplantae > Streptophyta > Pinopsida > Pinales > Pinaceae > Picea > Picea engelmannii. The sequence goes on along the minus strand of ML782006.1, from coordinate 225,744 downwards.
AACAGATGTCCCTCAAGCAAGCCAAGAAGGATAATAAATTATCACCAAATTACTATGCCCCTTATAAGGTGTTGCAAAAGATTGGTACTATGGCATAAAAATTAGAGTTGCATGCATCTTCACGAGTACACCCAGATTTCCATGTTTCATGCTTAAAGAAGGTTATAGGTGACAAGATCCCAGTTCAAACTATATTGCCAAAACTTGACAAGGAAGGAAAAATCATATTGGAACATGAAGCCATCACTGACACAAGAATTCGCCAGCTTAGGAATAGATCCATTTCAGAGTATCTCATTAAATGGAGGAAACTACTGGTTGAAGATTCCACTTGGAAGGATGAGTCTTTTATACAGAAGCATCCAGAGTTACTCAAGTGTTGAGAAAAATACTTGTCTCAAGGGGAGGGGCATGTTAAGCCCTAATATTGGCTCATTACCCCTTAATTGGGGCATATTATATTAGTAATGTTATTTTTTTTATGTCGGCTTTAGGCCATTAGTTGTAATTATACCTCCGAGTCTCCTATATATACCAAGGAGACATTTTCATTTTGAATCATCTTGTACTTGAACATTTAAGTGGGGTAAAAGGAGGTTGCCCCCTCGAAGAGACTTATTATCTGAAATTATCTCTTTTTCAAGGCGTTTAGTACTTTTTCTGAGGTTTTTCTATGCTATATTTGTATTTGGTTCTTAAGACACTGTCTGTAGCTTTTCCTGGGTAGAAGTCTTATGGGTTTGGTCCCTGCATGCTCAGTCCAGTGATCCTATGGATAAACATTGGATCGACAGTGATACATCTATCCAACCAAAGATAGCCACCGTGGAAGCATGACAACAGGAGCTTAACACAGGCATTAACCTCTTGATGCCTTCCAAAATGTTGAATCTTCATTACATTCAAAAGGGTGGAGTGTGCGAGGTTCATGGTCCATGACTAAGGGATGATCTTCATCTTCTTTCACTTCGTCTTGGTCAGATATTTGTGAGGTGCGATCATGCCATATCTCTTACGGTCTCCCAGGTTATAGTCACTAATATTCAAGGTTGGAATCCTTTCTAGTTGTGTTCTGACTGCGTGTATCCCCTTCGGGAGATATGCAGTGATGACAGTTTAGTCGAAGTACCTCAGAAAACTGTCACGAATCACTACAATGGCCAGGGGTGGGATGTACTCAATTAGGATGGACAGTAATAACTTCACATTCTCCAAGTCATCTCTATGCTTGGTTTCTTTCTCAGCTATAGCTCGGGATGGTCCATATCCATGAGCAGTCAACGGGGAGGCTTGCACTCCTCTCATTGATGAAGCTTGTACACCCACAGACATTACTCTTTCAGTCATGAGGTTGATGAGAATCTCCTTCACAGACTCTTTAACTGCGCTAAGTTCTTCAGACATACATGCTCATAGCTTAATATCTCGGGTTGAAGAGAAACTACTCAATGCGACATGATGGATGGAAATAGCTCGATGATCACTGCGTGAAATCAACTAATCTGTGAGCTCAGATAATCACTGGTGGAAAAATTGTTCTCGGTGCAAGGCTCGATGGAATAAGTATACAACTAGGTAATGGATCTTTCCAACGGGAGAGAAGCCTTCCTTAATGCAGTTTTGTCTATTACGACGCGATCCCAATGGTCTGATGGCGAGCTTTCTGGTCATAATTTCTATTATAACCATTTGGGTCATCGTTCTAATGGTTATAATGACTCCAACAGTCATATTGATTTTTCATGGTGATGTGCCATGTTGTGTTGTACTGATATCCCAACAAAGTTCAAATTCTGGAATCCTTCCTTCTGCGCAGTTCCTTCTGGAACTTTCTGTAATTTCTCTATCTTTTATTTATTCTTATTGATCTTTCTAGCCTTCTTCCTGGTGATATTTGTCTCGATATTCCTCTTTCTATTCTAATTCTGATCTTCTATGGGCATAGTAAATTTGCGTTGTTGATGGTCTTTACTAGGGTTCAAGGGAAATATTTCTTCTCTGTCTGGTGTAGGTGTTCTACTTTCCTGAGAAGATAGGTGTCTCAAGTATTCATGTTTCCTTTCAACTTCGACATCCATTTTTCTGGTTCTAAATAACTTTGACCTATTTTCATGTTCTTCAATCAAATGTGCGATCCTCCTAGTCATGAAATATTTTAATTCTTGCTTATTCTTCTCTAAGACTTCCTCTTATTTTCTTCTGGCTTGATCCTTTTCGATCCAAGGTTTTCCTAGTAACATAGAAAATGGGGTGTTGTTCTCAATAAATTTAATAACCTCAAAATCTTCTTTTGTCGAGGTTCCATGAACACTCATAGATATCTAGGTAAGTCTTCCACATAGGGTTATCAACTTTCCTCTAAATAATCCCATTCCTCCCAATGAAGGAATCATAGAAGGCTTTCCTAAAATTTCTCAAGTTCTTTATGTCATGATATTCACCTGTGTTTCCTCATCCAGAATGCAGTCAATGTCAAAGTCTCCTATTCTTTTTACTATGCATTGTTTTTCTTTAAAGATCTCTGGCAAGTTGATGCTTCTGTGATCTTTCAGGATTTCTTTCATTTTCAATAGTACAGTTTCTGATTCTTTCTAGCGTTCTTCCATGATCTTAGTTTCTTGATCTTCCTCAAGGTTTTCTTGTCTCATATTCACTCTTTCAACCTTAGAAATCATTCTAGGGAAATCCAAAACTTCGTGATCCATAGCTTTACAACAAAGACAATTGGGTCTTCTACTAGGGAATTCCTTAGAAAGATGTCCCGGTCTTCTACAACTGTAACAAAGAGTTAATCCTCTCTTTCTCTTAAATGATCCCCATCCTTTCCTGTACTGTGCACTAGGATCATGGTAGCTAACTTGCAAAAAATTATTTCTAGGATATTGCATCCATTTGTTAGTCCAAACATTCTTTCTATGCATAGGAATAACATATATTTCATTATTCATATCATATCTACTCATATCAAATCTTATTTCTTCTAGTTGTTCCCTAGTTTTCAGGCTAGGACAAAATTTATCAAACATGTTGTTGATTAAGGTTAGTTTTCATTGATGTCAACCCTAGCCCCGCGACATAAAGGTTTGGGTAATGGACCCAATATTGTTTGATGTAAATATGAATCATTCTTGTCTTGTCATGGTTGATAATAAGTAAATATGGATGAACTCCAAAGTGGTCCCCTTATGGTGAATGGCCTCACGGGAAGGCGCTTTGTGGAGTAAGATAACCCATGCTTAATTATGGAATAATGAGAAGAAGGACAATTAATTTGTTAGGTAAACTATCCTATATGGATAGTGTTTTTCACTACATTTTTGGTGGTATGTGGAACGTCACATAACTCCTCATGGTTAGAGAGTTATGGCCATGAGAAGTTGGAGACCCTGGGTTTGGGTAATGGACCCACGTTTCTTTGATGGATAATGGTATGAGTTATGATATTCTTTCAGATAATACTATTCTATATGGATAGTCCATGTCATTCCATTTATGGTGGTATGTGGAACGTCACATAACTCCTCACGGTTTGAGAGTTATGGCCTTACGAAGTTGGATGACCCTCATATGTCATCTAGAAGCCCCAAAAGGTCAAAGTAGTCAAAGTGGTTTAAGAGATTTTAAAAGGTAAATAATAAAGTGAAGTAATGAGTATATTATAATTCAAAGTGAATACAAAATAAATTATTTCAATAAGAAATTTAATGGAGAAACTAGAAGTGGGTTAACCCTAAAATAAGGAAAGTGGGGCCAAGTGACCTAGAAGATGTTTTTAAGGAAGCTACTTGGAGAGTATAAATAAGAGGCAAGGCTCTCTCATTTTAATCACACTTGAAAATATTGAATACCTATAGGTGTCTGAGGTAACCAAAGGATATCTAAGCTGAAATTCTGAGAAAAGTGAAGAAAAAAAGGCTGAAATGCAAGGAAAGATAAATTCTTTTGATGGTGCTTTCTAAGGTATGTTATTTACAGGTCATATCACCATTTTCGCTATAAATTTTTTTCTATAATGATTCAGATCGTGAAATTACTATGCCATTGAGAAAACATATCCAGGTATATATGGTAAAAAATTAAGCTTGTGGGTCGTTGTATTTTGAGAGTTACAATTCGTGGAAAATAGGGTTGTGGCTAGTCTTGAAACTAGTCAAACACAGGTGTTTTGGGTAAAAATGTCATAACTTCTTCATAACAGATCCAAATTCTGTGAAACAAAATGTCTTGATTAGGGTACCTTCTTTAGTATTCTTTTTAACAGTTTCAAATCATTTCAGCAAATATTTAGTACGGGTCACGCTCTACAAGGTCGCTCTCTAGAATAAGCCAAAATTCAACAAGGTATGCCATTTTTTCTATAAATCCTTTTCTGAGAGGTTCCAAGTAGTGAAACTTGGAGAAATTGCACAAAACACATTGAAGAACATTGTGTATCATTTTTAGATCTTTATACATTACAGGTACAAAGTTATGATTACTTCAAGTTAGGGTTGTTTACTAATCCAAAACTAGGCATGTGAGACTAAAGAAACGTTTGATGAAAATTCTAGTCTCTTGTTGTTAAAGTTAAGGAAGGTTTGTAGGAATGTGATCATATACAACAGGTCTATTACAGAGCTACAAATCATATTTGGATGATTAAATTGATGAGGGCTTTTGGTTGAGGTACATTTTGAGTACATGGTTGAGACAAGTAGTTGATTAGTTGGCACATACATGAGGTATATAATTGATGATGTTGGTACATATTGATGAGTCATAGTTGATGAGTAGTTGAAACATGATTGGTACATACTTAGTACATGGTTGGATGAAATTTTTTATGGTACAAGTTCATTACAGGTTGTTTGGTACAGGTTGGTGCATGGTTGATGCACTTGTTTATGGTACAGGTCGATTACAGGTTGAGGTACAGGTTGATGCATGGTTCATATTTATTGGTATAGGTTTACAGCGGTATATATCACAATGATAGTGTGACAGTGGTTCCATCATTCTACTTCTACTTCAGGGTGATTGGATGGGGCAAGGACAGGTGGTTGTAGTCACCTTCCGGTTGTAGATGGCGAACATAGGGGGTTGTAGCCTCCTTCTGGTTGTAGCCAGAGAATTGAGGAGTTGCAGCTTCCCTCAGGTTCTAGCCTGAGAAACTAGGGGGTTGGAGCCTCCTTATATGTGAAGCTGTAAAACAAAGGAAGTTGGTGCTTCCAATGAATTTAATTATTCAAGACATATAAGAAAAAAGCATTATGTGGTTTTCTCCCAATTTGGGTTTCCACGTAAAACATTGGTGTATTGTGTATGTGTGTGTGTGTTCATTTGTTCATTGCTTATTTACTCTGCAGTTATTGGATGATAATTCTTCATTTATATAACACTTGGATTATATGGTTAAAAAGGATTAAATTTATTTATTATTGATTCACCCCCCCTCTCAGTAATCCAACAATTGGTATCAGAGTCGGTTCCTTAAGGAAACAGTTTAACCACTGGAACGAGATCATGGATTAGTCTAAGAATGGAGTACCAATGTTTAATGGTCAGAATGGTTTTAAGTACGATATGTAGAGCATAAGGATGGAAGTATTTTTACATGTACAGGGACATTATATTTGGCTATCAGTTGTTACAGGATATGATAGTTCAAAAAGGGCAAAGACTGCAGCCAAGAATGAATTAAGGAAGAATAAAAAAATAGCAATGGATTTCATCTAGGAAGGATTACCTAATCCGGTGAGAAAAAAGGTTGGTAAATGTTCATCAGCAAAAGAACTTTGGGATAAGTTACATGACATATATTCTTCACCCATCACAGATCCAGCAAATGTCAAAGAAGATGCAGATACAAATCAAAAAGAATTATGTTCATCATGTCAAGAAGATTCAGAAGATGAAGAGTACGTAATCACCAGAGGTATGTTGTTTTGTGTTAATTGTGAAAAACACGGACATCTTGAAATAGAATGCCATTAAGGAAATGAGACAGGAAAAATAATTGAAAAGGAAGACAATTATGAAGAAGAATTGATTAGTGTTTTAGATGAACTAAGAGAAGAAAACAATTCACTCAAGAAATAATTGACGAAACAAAAGGAAAGTGTTTACATTTTTTAAGAAGCCCAACAGGTCATCGTGAACTTAAGAACTCAGCTAGAAGAAGCCAGAAAGATCGAAGAAAATCTTGAATATCAAAAGCAGTGTTTGGAAACCAACATAGCAACATAGAACGAAGAAGCATAAATGAGAGAGAATATATTGACAGATCATCTTAAGGAAATAACTAATGATCTAAACTAGCTTGAGGAAGAGTTTGGTAAAGAATAGAAAGGACTTGAAGAAGAAATAATCACATTAAAAATTCATCTTGAAGAAGAGAAAAGAACAGAAGAAGTCATGAAGTCTCAGATAATGAAGAAATAAGAAGAGGTTGAGAAGCTTAAAGAAGAAGTTGTCACATTGAGAAGTAAAATCTCCAAGCTCAACACGAATGTTGAAAAGACAGAAACATCCACATCAGTTATAGAGAATGAAAAGAAGCACTCTAGTTTGCTAGAAACAAAGAATGGAGAAAATAGAAAGAGTTATGCAGAAGTACTCAAAGGAAGGAATCATGGTCAACCAGAATCTAAGAAAACTATTAAAGATACATCTTCAAGGGGACCATCCATGTTCAAGACACAAAGAAGCTTCAATCATGATCATGATCAGTCAAGACAAAAGTTCATAATGACTACGCCACAAAGAAGATCATTCACTCCCAGGTATGCAAATTTATTTTATGGTCATTGTTTTTAATCTACTAACTTTGGACATAAGGTTGCAGATTGCAGGGATTATAAAAGAAATGTTCAAGCAAGAAGTGTCTATGTGGTTGCACGTAACATTGAGTGTTACAAATGTCATAACTATGGATACATACCCAATGATTGTAGAAGCATGATCGATACTTCCATGAAAGATAATACTGATATCAGATATAAGAAAGTATGGATAAGAAAACAAAAAGAACATGTGAACAAATACTAGGTACCAGAGATCGCAAGATTGGCAATAAAACAAGATGAAGAAAAATTCCATAGAGAAAAAGAAAGATGTTAGATACATAAAGGTTTGGAAAATAACTGAAATAAAGGAAGGACAAGTAAATAAGGAACAGTTTCAAGAGATTGTACTTTCAGGCATTGCAGTGAAAGATAAATCCACAGATAGAAAGAAAGAAGTCAGAGCTTAGAGAGATCATGAATATACCCATGAAGATGATGATGAATCTACCAATGAAGATGATGATGAATACACATCAGAGAAGGAATTGTTATGAGCCATATGGCTTAGATACTCCCAAGTAATATGAATATTAGATAGGGGGAGTCTATGCGATAGCTATGACAGACCAAAGAACCATCCTTCGAGCATCTTGCAGAGTTTGAGAAGACAGATTCAGAGAAATCAGTTAGCAGAAGTATAGTTTGATAGTATAATGATAAATGGGTTAGCATTATGGACAGTTGTGCAAGTAGAGTCTTGGAAAGTATGGACAGAGATGGATTCATAAGAACACTTAGCAATTTTGGATATATATATGATAGTGGACGAGAGCATGGATTCATAGATTGGTTCAGAGAATAGTTTAGAGACAAAGTAGCATTATCATAATGGATGATAATTACACAGGAACTGGCTCAAACAATGCTAATGGATTACAAATTGACAGATATTTTTTGGAAACAGGCAGTGCATATAGCAGTTCACATTCAAAACAAAGTAATGCTAAGAAACAACACTGACAAAACTCCCTACAAGCTATGGAAAGGAAGAGCAACAAATGTGAAGAACTTCAGAGTTTTTGGAAGCAAATGCTACATCAAAAGAGAAGATGGAAAAATGAGAAAGTTTGACTCTCATGTGGACAAAGGAGTACTTGTTGGTTACTCAAGTACAAGGAAAGCATACAAGGGTTACAATCTGAGATTGTACAAAATTATGGAAAGCATCAACGTAACAATTAATGAAATAGGAAGAAGAAAATGAATCAATGGAACAACCTTCCGAAGAAGAAGCAGAAGATGAAAAAGAAGTAGAAGAGGAAGATGAAGATGAAGAGAATCCGACAGAAGAAGAAGAGAAAGTTTAGCAAGTATCTCCAAAGACACCTAGAAAATGAGTATAGAAGAATCATCCCTTCAGATCAGATTATTGGAAACAAATATGCAGGAGTTGAGACTAGAAGAAAAATCCGTTCACCAGAACAAACACACCTAACACTCTTATCTATAATTGAACCAAATTGTTTTGAAGAAGCCAACAAGGATGAATTTTGGAATAAGGCCATGGATGAAGAATTGGATCAAATAGAGAAAAATGACACTTGGGAATTGGTTCCAAGAACAAAGAATAAGAATTTAATCGGCACAAAATGAGTTTTCAGGAATAAGTCTAATGAAGATGGACAAGTTACAAGGAACAAAGATAGATTGGTATGTAAATGATATGCACAGATGGAAGGAATCAAATTTGAAGAGACATTTTCCCCAGTTGCCGGAATGGAAGAAATCCATTTACTTTTAGCTTATGCATGCTCCAAAAATGTTAAAGTATATCAGATGGACGTAAAATCATATTTTCTGAATGGGGAACTTGAAGAAGAAGTCTACATTGAACAACCAGAAGGATTTCAGTTGTCAGAGAACACAAACTATGTTTTTTGAATATTTTTTGAATGCTTATCTTATATGTCTTATATGTACACGAGGAAGCACCATAAGAGGACAGTTTATCTCGGGGAGAAGTCCCGGATGGAAAGACACATTTTTCATTGATGACAAAGGGGGAGAGATTTATTAGATGTAGAGAACAGAGGCATGGTTCCAGGGGGAAAAGATTTATCAAATGCAGAGGACAGAGGCAAATTTATCATATATAGAGGACAGAGGCATGGTTCCAGGGGGAGCATGATTCATATGATTTTAGTATTTCATCAGAGTGTTGCCATCAATTCCAAAGGGGGATATTGTTGATTAAGGTTGGTTGTCATTGATTCCAACCCTTGAAGAAATCCCCGCAACAGAAAGTTTTGGGTAATGGACCCAATATTGTTTGATGTAAATATGACTCATTATTGTCTTGTCATGGTTGATAAGAAGTAAATATGGATGAACTCCAAAGTGGTCCCCTTATGGTGAAAGCCCTCACAGGAAGACGCTTTGCGGAGTAAGAGAACCCATGCTTAGTTATGGAATAATGAGAAGAAGGACAATGAATTTGTCAGGTAAACTATCCTAGATGGATAGTGCTTGTCATTCCATTTCCGGTGGTATGTGGAACGTCACATAACTCCTCACGGTTAGAGAGTGATGGCCATGAGAAGTTGGAGACCCCAGGTTTGGGTAATGGACCCAAGTTTGTTTGATGGATAATGGTATGAGTTATGATATACTTTTATATAATAATATTCTATATGGATAGTACATGTCATTCCATTTCTGGTGGTATGTGGAACATGTTAGCACTCTATAATTTGCCCAAGGCTGTGAGGCAGTCACAGAGGCAACATCAAAACCACTTCGAGTCTTGGAACTAGCCCTCCAAGACTCAGAGAGGGATCTCTCTATTTGCTATAGCTTTGTTTGAAGAGGTATTAGGCTAGGTATGAAGAACATGGGTTGGGGGTTTTTGAAAATATTTAGATGAGGATGTGGTTGACGAGTTTCTCAGATCACCATTGGGATATGGGGTATGTTTATAAGACAACGATCAAATCAAATCAAGAGGTAAATGTCTCCACAGGGCAAGATAGTAACAGTTGTTGGATCGAATCAAGTTTAAAGGGTGTCGATTTGAGGAAAAATGGGGAATAAAAACTGATCAAATGAGCAGTTAAGAATTCATAGGCTGATTTTTAGAAGACAACATAAAGATTATTGAAAATTTTGGACAAAGAGTATGCATGCATAAATTCTTCTCCATTAACTGTTTTTCAATAATAAGAAATGAAAATGTTTGAATGATAGCAGAAAGATTATTAAAAACAGACAAGGGACACACCACCAACACTGCTACATGAGAATCTTGTAAGTCAGTTTCTCCATTAATGATTTGTCATTCCAATATTACAGAGAAACCTCCTGAAGCAACAAGGCCCTCAGTCCAGCCAAAAAGGACCAAAATCTTTACACAGGTCGAACCCTTTTACCTTAAAACCATCTCAATAAGTAGGGTAGATCACCTCATCAAGTTCCGAGAGTCGTTTTAACCGCCTCGGCCAAAAATAGCCACCACTCCCACAAAATTTGGAGTTTTCTGCCATGAAAGACGGACCGTTTTTCTGCGAAACAGGGGTCTGATCAGATGTGATTTTCTCTTCAATGATGACACCTGGGTGAAACATTAAAGAGGTTATTGTATATGGACATGTTCTTAACAAAACCCTCTTTCGGTTTCACCAAATTCATCCCCAGCTAGCCGTAACAGCTCCTGCAAGATCGGAACTGAAACGGACAATTGAAAATATGGAAAAATAGGCCTCGAGGATGTCTTCGAATATCTCTGCTCGTAACTCTGTTGCAAAAACTGAAAGAGGTTTTTGTTCCTCAGCCCATCTTGAGAAAAAACCTCTCTCGTATTTTTAAAATACGTCCCCGTTTGCCCAAAAATCAATCTGGAATATGACATGGTAAAACAGGAAAATATTGGCAAAAATTGGGGAAAGTGGTTTTTTGCGTGGTAAGCGGTATTCCGGACCCCCCCCCCTCGTTAAATGTAGACCGCCCGGGGGGGGTCCGGAATTTAATCCGGTCCGTTGATTTGGATGCTCGTTTGTGTGCCGTTTAGATTGGCATGATCTTTATTTTAAATTCCGGAACCCCCCCC
>ML782006.1:198576-211656 GCA_009831015.1 Picea engelmannii | reverse complement strand
GTTAATTAGGTAATCAACACTTGTAAGGACCAAGCGAAGTCCACATGCAGCAAGGTGACACCTAATTCATTAAAACATTGGCACACTTTCACTCATTCACACACAAAAGTCACTTATCACTCACATAGTTTTCATCTTGAAACATGGAGGTCAAAGTAAGTTTCCTCCAAAGGGATTCCAAAACACCCCACCCTTTTCTTGACGAAACTATCCACTCCCATTTAATTTCAATGAGATTGGCTCACACCCCCAATCTCTCAAACAAACCACATCTAAAAAATTTCTAAAAACTCACTAAGTTTTCCTCCACAGGAGGTGCAAAAATAATTTTTTTAGTCTAGGTAGGATTACGGGGATAAGCATCCAAGTAACTCCCCGTTATCTGGTTCTCACATTGTCAAAACAATAGAAGTTGTCAAATAGGGAACTGAAAATCCTCCAAGTCAAGTGTTCCTAACACCATAAGGTAGGGAGATACCCATGAAGGGTCGAAGGCCGAGGTCCATTTGTTCTGTGCGTCCCCCCTTGAGGCACCCACCTCTTGGACGGGATCTAGCCCGTGACCCATTTCTTAGGCCGAAAATCTAAATATCGCACTTTGACTGAGGTACCTAGTGACCAAATTTTAGGACATCTACCTAGGTGGCAATTGTGGGCTGCAATTGCACCTTGATCAGATTTTGTGTGGCTATTGGGAAATATCACCATCTCTTTTGGGATATGCCCCCTTTACCCCTCATTATAATTGATTACTACATCCTTCACTAGTTTCTCTTCCGGTGACTTCAGACCCCACTATTGAGTACTATTGGAAGGTCCAGTGCTATTTGAGAGGAAGGACATTACATATTTTAGGACACGATCATTTGTTTTCTTTGATCCCCCATGCGGACAAAACCCACTTATCCACATATATGCTTCTTTTTCAAAAAATATTGTATGTATGATGCACTTCTGATTACATTTTGATTTCGATATATATCGTGTAAAGTTCAAAAATTGCAACAAAGGCTCTTGTTTATTTATTACTCTCACCACAATTCGCACACATCCACTCATCTAGTTGGACATCATAGGGGACCCATAGAACCCCCGTCGTTCCAGATGCTTGCTAAACCTCCCTCCTTAGGGGGAGTTACTAGTCTTCCCAACTCATCGGCCCCACCTTCTCACACTCCTGTGAGTGCCACTATCTTAGGATCAGCTTTGCTTGGTTCCACCTTACTTGGGTCCACTTCACAAGGTCCACCGTCCACTCGCTCCCCTTTACACGGAAGCGGGGGGCCAACTTCCTCTCAAGGGGGAAGTATCAACCTACCTAACCCCCCTCAAGGGTCAGGTTCACAGAACACTCACACCATGGCTGGAACTAATCCTCTACCACCACTCCAGATGTCATATTTGGCCTCTCTTAACATACCATATCTAAGAAAACTCACAAATGAACCTATATTGCATGACCCCACATGCCCTGCAATGCCTACCAAACTATCTTCAAATATCCCCAATGTAGTGTACCTTTTTGCTTACCAAGGCTTTCTAACCTCTCGCTAACCAATCTGTACATGGACTTTTACATAAAACATACAGAATTGTATAATCACATGCGTAACAGCAAAGAGATACATTTTAATTCTCAGAATAAACATATAGTTATTGTTATAATTAGACAATCCATAGATTTCAACAGCAATTCATTTACACAACGGAAAACATGATAACAGATCCAGTACAGTCATGATAAAATGTGGTAAAATTATAATTGAACACTTATCTTGTGACAGTGGAGAAATCCACCAACCAAATGCAGGCCTTCCATGAACCTCCCAGCCGTAGACCACACTGCTCCTCAACTCAACAGTGGGTCACCCCCGAGCTGGGACTGAGCTCCACTCTAGGGAAAGGAATCCAGACTCAGGCTGATGTTACAGGGAATTCAGTCACACACAACCACCAGGAATAATGCTCTCCCAGGAATCTCCCATGCTCATTGCCCACAGACCCTCATTCCCCACATGCCTGTTCCACCCCAGGAGAGTGCACCTTCTCTGTCACCTGGATAGTCCTTTGGCTGCCAGTCTCCCTTACCTTGGGTTACAGGAACAAACCAAACCAGAAGTCTCTGGGTTCTGTGGCAGCTACAGGGTTCCTTCCAAGAGCTCTCTCCTTCCTCTGCGCACTCTCTCACCTGGAGGGAGTCGCTCACAGGCCAAAAATCCTCACACAGTCCAGTACTCCGTAGTCTCAACAATCCCACGGGAAAAATGACATAGGCTTTCCAAAAACTGTTTTGGCAATCACAGGATGGCTTCACAGTCATGGCTTCGTAACAGGGAATGCTCGCATAGGCTCACACAGCTTTCCCGAACAAGCAAAGACTCTTCCCCGAATTCAACACAGGATTCTCGTAGGCTAGGTTTACACGCATGGGATTTCTCAGAAATAGACACAGACATTCGAGTCACAGGGTCTCCCTAAGGTTCTCTACAGGAGTCGGGTTAGTCGTACTGCTCAGAGCTCCATACCCATTCAGACAATCCGGTGGAAATGGGAATTCCCTTCTCATGGCTCACCCTGGCCATTTTATTCACATGCATCAGGCTTGACACTTTTCACCCATGGAACTGCATGCGTTCCACCAGCATGCGTTCCTCCCACCACTTGGGAAATCATGCGTCCTTCCAAAAGGACTTAAGATAAAAACATATGATGCACATATCTTTTTGAAACAATATTAAAATATTATTTCCAGGTTTAAGCCTCTAGGCCTAGCCCCTAGGCTCATCACTCAGCCCCTTTCCCACCTTCCAGCCCCTAGTTCCTTGCCCACTCTGTGGACGCTCAGTCCCCCTTCACTCATTCATCGTGGTCGGTCTGCACCTGTCGGTGTTTATATTTTTATTGATTATTCTGCATACATACAAGTACAACAGCAGGCTCCTGGCCCTCAAACACTTAGGCTTCCTGGCCTAACAATCACATAAGCCTTCCATCTTATACAAAACTTGGCTCACCAGCCTATAGAACACATTTACAATTCATTGCATATATCATGATCTGTAATGAGGCTCGGCCTTGGGGACACTACACCCAAGTTTGAAGGAAAGGCAGGGAATGACCCTGCCAACCATGTCATGACTTTCCACCTATGGTGATCTTCCAATAGAATTATGGATGATTCCATCCGACTATGATTATTTCAACGCACACTCACTGGCCCATCAGCCAAATGGTATGTAGACGAAAAATCAGGGTCCCATGCGACTTTCGAGTCCTTGGCCAAAGCATTTTTGACCTTATTCCAATTACCAATCCACCATGACAATGGTCTTGAACTACTCTCTAATTTCAAACAAACCTCAGCCACACATATCATTGATCGCATTCATGAGTGGCGTCAATGACGTAGTTTGTGCAAAGAAGAAACCACCAAACAACAGTGTCTTCACTGGTTTCTCAGATCACTTGTGTCTCTCCTTGGTAAAGATGTGGCTTCCACCTTCCCTCAATCAGAAGAAGAAGCCATCAGCAAGGCTTAACAATACGACCTCATCTATTCACAATCAGGGTACTTGTACACAGTACTTCCTAATCTCCCAAAACCCGTGCCATTTGGCCAAGACAAACCTAGGATGTCTCACTCAGCAAACGGATTCATTGGTATTACCACGCACCACAGTCCACAACCCCAACAACCACCAATGTATGGAACACCTAAATATCCATCGACATATGGGAGAACCTCTTATTACCCTCCACCCCCTTATCAACAACCATACCCTATTGCTCTTCCTCCACCCATCAATGGGCCACCGCCGGCACCCCCAATACAACCACCTATCCAAACAAGTTTTGGTACTCCCTCTACCTCAGCTTATACTCTAAATACTAACGAAAGCGCCATGCCTTCCTATGTACCTTACGGATCATTACCTCCACATAATTTGTACTTTCCATTCCCTGGTCCTCCACATCCCATGGCTCCCCCACACCCTCATGTTGGGGTGAATTTTTTTCAACCCTCTCCCCTTCAGCAATATCAAAATTTTGAACAGCTGAATACGGAAAATCCGATCCATCAGTCGAATAATGCCAAAAATAAAGGAAAAAACAGGAACAATAGCAACCCAGGTCAAGGAGGGAATCACCCCCAACATAACCAACCTACTGGGGGCAACCAGAATCAAGGGAATCAGAACCCCTAGGGGGGAAATAACAACAGACGTTAAGGGAGAAATAACAATACTATTAGAACCACCTTCCCTTGTGCCCTTTGCAGTGAGTTCGGTCATTATACTCATCATTTCCCCCAAATCGTTGATTTTAAACGAATGAAAGACTCGGGAAGTGTACCACAGTCTCCAGCAACCTGCCCCTCAGCAGGCCCCACAATAATATGGCCAACAACCTCCCCCAGCCGTGCTGCAGAATCCCATTCTGCACCAGGGTGTCATGAACACCCAATAGGAGACGCAGCCTACCCCACCACAGTTAGGACAATATCTCAATCCAAAAAATCCTACGAATCATACTATCCTCCTCACCAGTGACGAAGAAATCCTTCTGCAAACACGTAGTCATCAATACCGTGCACCCGTTGAGTCTCCTCTCATTCCCCCAAAAACAATCCTAGCACCAACGGGACCCCTGTTGGTGATTCCTCTCCCTAATGTCGAAACACCTCTTGGCATTCCTCGCATTCCATTGCGTAGGAATGTCCACAACCCCCAGGCTAGGGTGGCTCATAATTACAGTTTGGTCGATGACTTAGCACAATCCCTAGCTGCCATGTCAGTCCTATAAGTCCTTCAAACTTGTCCCACTTAGCGAAAATCATTACTTTCTACCTTGGGGGTAGTCGACCCCACGGATACTCAACTCATCGCATTTTATCTTGACAGTGGAGAACCTCACCTCCCCACTTTAATCTCTTTCAAATCCCAGTGAAAATTCAAAACATTACAGTTGATCGGTGCATCATCGATGAAGGCGCATCCACATGCATTATGTCCAAGTCTGTAAGGAATAAACTTGGTTCCCTGGAACTCATACCATCTTCCATTACCTTAAGAGCTTATGAAGGATGACCATCTTCTCCTGAGGGGCTCTTCCAAAATGTCCCTGTAGAACTCGGGGGCAAGACCATTCTCATCGACAATGAGGTTATCGATGCCCCACTCGATTATAATATCTTGTTCAGTCGTAGCTACATGTACGTTATGAAGGCAGTTTCCTCTTTCGTCTTTCAAACCATGATGTTCCCCCATAATGAGAAGATCATTACCATTGATCAAGTTTCACATTATGAGCCTAACCCTTCTGCCAACATCGATAACATTCTCCCTCTCATCCACACGAATCCTAAAGCATAAGCACTCATCAAAATGGGTCCCAGAATTTTCAAAGACCCATCATTGTTAGGAACTTACCATGGTGCACCACCGCTCCTTCATCCTTCCAATCAAGTATGTGTCGCATCATCCAAAGGAAATGACATGGAGGATACCCTTCCTCCTAGGGAGGCTTCTATCATATCTGACATCCCACTGGTCGCAGAGCTCACCCCTCATGAGCCTCCTGCGAACTCGTCGACTCCACCAGTTCATGATTTCACCTCTCTCCAAGGCCATATCCCAGTTTGTGAGACAGTCCCCCAAGCCATTACTCAAATCCCCTTATTTTACCCTCCACCAAGCATCCAAGATTTCCAAGTATCCGCAATGCTTACCCTCCCTAATATGGTGTTGGCAATTCCATTTTGGTATTTACATCCACTAGAGATGGTTCCTCAACCATCCCTTCCCCCCCAAATGGAAGGAATCCCAATGACGATTCTCATACTCACTCCCACCATACCCTCCACACCCCCACTCACTAACCTCCTTGCCACAACTGGGGGCAGACGAAAGAAGAAGGAGCCCATAGTTCCACTTCCCCGACGCGTCCAACCTCCTTGCGCTCTATGTGAGAAAGATGGACACCCAACCAACAAATTCCCATCCCTACCCGAGTTACGTAACCTAATTCAACCCAATCAAACATCATCATCGCTCGCCACTGTAGAAAGTATTGTTGCTATCTTCCCTAACGCAAGTAGCAAAGGGCTACGAACTAAATTTGTTTGCGCCATATGTTTCGAATATGGCCATTATACACACCATTGTCCAACACTACCTCACTTCCGGAAGACATTAGTCGCAGTACACCAAAGCTTCCAGAACGAATCCAATCCAGCTACATCATCCCTACCAAACATCACTGACATCCATTATGTCACGACTTCAGTCAATGAACGTATGATATGCCCTTTCTCTCTATGTGAATCCTTAGATCATTTTACATACCAATGTCCTATGATCATCGAATACAGGCAATGCCAATCGACCTTGATTCAAACCTCTGCGCCCCCTACAGAATCGAGGGTTGACCTTACCTCATCACTAGAGATTCTTCATATCATTTCTCCTTAACTAGAGCCACTCCCTATCTTGGATGACTTATCCGAGGATTTACCCCCAAATCCCCCCAATTCTCTCTTTCATTTACCTATGGAAATTTTACATCCAACCACCACTAGTAGTCCTCAGTACCTAGATATTTGGTTTATGTCGAGCGAACCATCGTAATCTCATTGCGTTGTTCCCCCTGCTTCTTCATCCCCAAAGGACAACCGCATGACGACATTCACCGATATCACTCTTTTAGATCCCTTGTATTCCTGCCAATTCCACTGTGATGAGGAAATACTCAAGGAATTAAACACCCCTGACTACCCATGGGATGCGCTACACCACAGAGCACTCTTCTTTCCACAGAAATCCTTCACACTTCCTAACCAACACCCCATACACATAGTCGAAACCAAGGATTTTATCCCATCAGGGCATATCGACTGGTTCAACAACCACATTCCTGCCCCTGATTCTTTTGAAGAAGATAACATGGCCAATATTTCCCCGACCCTCAAAATCGATATTTCCATAAAAAATGGAGTCGTCGAGGAAATCACCATTGGCGTCGCATGTAGTCCTCAAGAAATCACCACCTACGAATACCTCTTCCAAGAATATCGGGATATTTTCGCCTGGTCATACACAGAAATGCCTATCCTTGATACCTCTATTATCGAACATTGCATAGACACATGGCTTGATATCACACCGATTCGCCAAAAACAATGACTGCTACACCTATCCAAAGCAACGACCATCAAAGCTGAGATTGACAAATTACGCGTGGCTGGGTTCATCTACCCCATCGCCTATACCTCATGGGTTTCCAACCCTGTACCCATTAACAAAAAACAGGCCACTATCCACGTCTGCACAGACTTTCACGATCTTAATCACGCCTGTCCCAAAGACAACTTTCCAATGCCTTTCATCGATCAAATTATCGATGACTGCGTAGGTCATGAGGCTTTGTCCTTCATGGATGGTTTCTCTGGTTATAATCAAATCCAAATCCACCCAGCCGATCAATACAAAACCGCATTCACCACCCCTTGGGGTACTTTCACATATCGTGTCATGCCTTTTGGCCTAAAGAATGCTGGCGCAACTTTCTAATGGGCTATGACATACATTTTTCATGATCTAGCTCATATCATCCTTGCATACTTGGATGATCTCACAGCTCGATCCAAAAAATGCACCCAACATCTTAATGATTTACGGATCATCTTCCAACGGTGTCGTCAGTCCAACATCCGCTTGAACCCCCTCAAGTGTGTGTTTTGCATCACTGTTGGGCGCCTCCTCGGATTCATCGTTTCCCAAAGCAGTATTACCATGGACCCCCTCAAAGTCCAAGCCATCACAGAAATTCCACCCCCCCAGAATTTACATCAACTCCAGAGCCTACAAGGAAAAGCTAACTTTTTACGGTGATTTGTCCCAGACTACGCCACTCGAGCACACGGTTTCCTTCACTTACTATGTCACAACATCCCATTCCACTGATATGAACATGCCCAAAAATCGTTCGACGATATTAAAATGGCACTCTCTAACGCCCCTTTAATTAGTTCACCGGACTATAATCGCGACTATATCCTCTACATATCAGCATCAGTTGTCTCGGTAGCAAGAGTTCTTGTTCAAATCAGCGATGACGATCATGAGCATGTCATTTACTACATTAGTAAAAACCTCTCAGGGCCACCCTTGAAGTATAATCACGAAGAGAAACTAGCCCTTGCAGTCGTCCTCATAGTCCAGAAGTTGTGCCATTACATTCTGCTTTGCATGACTAAAGTCATAGCAAATTCCAACCCTATGCAATACTTGCTCGGTCGTTGGAAAATTAATGGAAAATTTGCCCGATGGATCGTTATCCTTCAGGAGTACGATCTTGAATTTTCAACACCCAAGAGCAAGAAATCTCTCCTCCTCGCCGAACTTGTCACGGCCTTCCCCTCTGATACTACCATTGCCCCCATCAATACCGACTTCCCCGATGAACATCTCTTTTATATTACTTCGGATGATCCTTGATACAGCGACCTCCTCATCTACCTCCGAACCCAAAAGTTCGCTAACCACCTCTCACGAGATGATCGTCGTCGTATTCACCACCAGGCCCCCCGCTATCTCCTCATTGGAGATATCTTATATCGGCGAGGGGTCGACACCATACTTCATCAATGCTTGACCATTGACGAGGCCGATAGAGTCTTGAACGACTTCCATAGCGGCGCGTGCAGGGGCCATATTTCGGGAATGTCCACTGCTCAGAAAATCATCCGAGCAGGTTATTTTTGGCCTACATTGTTTCAAGATTGCATTCATGTCGTGTAGCGATGCAATAAATGTCAGCTTTACGCCAACAAAGCACGAGCACCACCTGCTCTTCTCCACCCAGTCATTACTGCAAGCCCCTTTTGTAAATGGGGCATCGACTTCATGACTTGTAACCCCCCATCCAGCAATGGACACAAATACATTGTTGTCGCAAGCGATTACTTCACAAAATGGGTTGAAGCCATGCCAACCTTCAACAACACCGCTAACACTGCAGCAAATTTTTTCATTAATCACGTCATATCCCGCTATGGAGTACCACTCCAACTAGTTTCCGATCATGGTAAACATTTCGAGAATGAGATTTTCGTCAAACTCTCATCATGGTTGGGATTCTCCCACGAGTTTGCCTCACCATATTACCCTCAGGCTAACAAACAGGTTGAAGTAGTTAACAAGGTCCTCAAGACCTTGTTGCAGTGCACAGTTAACAAACATAAGACCAATTGGCATCATATGTTATTTTCCGCGCTATGGGCTTACCGTATGGCCGTGAAAACGGCCACTGGTTTCACACCATTTCATCTAGTCCATGGGGTCAAGGCCACTCTTCCTATCGAGTGCGAAATTACCACCTTACACACAGCAATTGAGCTATTACCTGACACTGCTCCAATAGAGAAGCATTTGTTGAACTTAGAGTCCTTGGATGAAGATCGGCAATCTTCATTACAGAACAATGAGGCAGCCAAAAAATGGTCAAACGCCACCTTTATGATATATCTCACAATACCCTTGGTCATGGAAAATTTGAGTCACTATGGCATGGCCCCTACATTATTCAACATTGCCTCACCAAAGGTGCATACATCATGGCTTCCCCTGAAGGCCTCTCTCTCAAAGAACCCGTCAACGGGTTATACTTAAATAAATTTTACGCCTAAGCGTAGCCATTCTACATTAGGTTATTTCTTTTATAGTGTTTTTAATCTTTTTTCCATCCCTCGTGTCTAAACTATCATTTTTTTTATTGACAGATGCTTCCTCCACCATCCTACCACATCGGTTACGCCGATGGCGCCAGCCATTGGACACAAAATCTCGCTTCGGCAGCTTGGGCCCTCTATACCCCCTCACATGAACTGCTCCACTCTAGCGGCATATGTTTGGGTTCAACAACCAACAACCAAGCTGAGTACACTACCATCGTTGGACTCCTCACCAATGCTCGTCATCATTGTATTCGTCACCTTAGCATCTTTCTTGACTCCCAACTAGTTGTCCTCCAGCTCAACAATGTGTACCGGGTCCG
This sequence comes from Picea engelmannii, assembly GCA_009831015.1. NCBI lineage: Eukaryota > Viridiplantae > Streptophyta > Pinopsida > Pinales > Pinaceae > Picea > Picea engelmannii. The sequence continues at coordinate 201,603 of ML782006.1, read as the reverse complement.
CGATCCTTGCCTCTTTCACAAATACCTGCAAGTTAGACTTTTATCTTGACATTTTGATTTCATTACATTTACACATATTCCAAGACAATTGATCAAATTACAGATAACCTAGCTAACATTATACTCGATTGGCATATATCACATCAAGATCTCTCTACACACACATAAACCATCAAGATCTTGTCATAGCATATATAGATTAGACATCATCAACACATTAAAAAACACATGTAAACATCACAAAGACCCAAAAATGTATACTCATATATATATATATATATATAAATCGGTCAACAGTGCCATCAAAATGTTTACATACACATAAAATACATCATATACAAAATCCACGGGCCAATGAAGCACCTCGATACAAAACTGGTGCCACTACACCAAAATGGGCTCACCAACCTATATACAAAAATGCAAAAACACATAGAGCGACACTCAAGGTGCCTCTAGAGAACCACCCCCTACCCCTCCCTCAGGCAGTGGTTCCCCACCCACTATCGGTCCCTCCGGACCTAGACGTAACCGCCTGGTCATCACAGCACCTGCTACTGCTGTTCACCGAACAAAAAACTACCACATTAGTGACACTCCCACACATTGCTCTAGGACGCCCTCGTCCTGGATGTGCAACCACATGCCCTCAAGCACTCCTTGTAGCACCACCTCCAAGGGGCGGAGAATATCCTCAAAATATCCCCCGACCTCCCTCGGAGGAGCATGCGATGGCCTAGCACCAGGGTCATCAAAACGGCATCTCCTATCCGCTCTCTCATCACTGGCTGGTCTCGCCTCAACTTCCTCACGCTGACGTCTCTCTCCTGCCCGCGGAGGTCTCATCGGATCCTGATGAGCTGGCACTCTCATCAACTCAACCTAACATTCGTGAGTTCCCACATCTACACATACAAAACAACCAAATAATAGTATCAACATTTATACATAATACATATGTCATGTTATCTCAAAAATCAACATATCAAAATCAAAAACATACCTCGGTGGTCAAACACCTCCCATGGAGGTAATACCAGATCCAGATCACCCCGGAAGTCCACCCCACAGTATGGATACTGCAGTATGATCTGTGGCATCTGTCGCCACACCTGTGTAGCCTCGACCGTGAAAAAATTTCCACCCTCACCACCACCATGGTGAATCAAAATTGTCGACCACCTCCTCAATCTTGGATCTCGCGCACCAGGTGCACCCAATAAAACTCTAAGGTGCAACATCGGCACCCTCTCCAAAAACCAAGCCACCAAGATGGACCCAAAGGCAAAGTCCCCTGAGTCCATAGTCCGACACCTGCCAAGTTGCCCTGCCATCTTGGCATGCAGCATCAAACCCCAGGCAAAATTGTCTCCTGCCAGTGCCCTCCCCATAATCCTCAGCTAGCCACCACTAATCCGCTAAGTCGTGAGGGACCCATATACCCTCACAATCATCATTTCTACACAGCGATGAGCTAAAGAATCCATCGCCCCGATACTCACTATGGAGCCTGACATGAAGTTCTCCCTCAAATAATAGCTCCATCCCAAGGTAGCTAACTGGACGTCCCCAGGTAACACAGGCTCTGTCGATAGAGACGTTCCCCGAAACGGGATCCCAGTCATAAAGTACACATCCTCCACTGCAATGAAGGCCAGCTTCTCTCCCCACACCATAAAACAATGCAAATCTAGACTCCACATCTAGATCAAAAACTGCAGAAGATACTCCTCAACCCATATCAACGGGCACTCGAAGAACTTCAGCATCCCACAAGCTACCAAAGTGGCATGAACCCCCGACTCCTCAATAGCCACGGCATCCCTCAGCTGCGACCAATCCCGCTCTCGCCAGTGGATCGACATCGTATAAATGCTCGCCTGCAACCAAATAATACAGTCCTAGATCAGCCATCTCGACCATAAAACACATTAAAATCTCCAAAAAATATGAGTTTTGCACCCATCAACCTTGCCTTCAAGGCGCGGTTGTTTAACCCATAGGCGCGCACATATGCACGCCTGTTCACCCCACAGGTGCACACATATGCACACCTATTCACCCAACAGGCACGCACACATGCGCGCCTGTTAATCCCATAGGCGGACATGGGTGCGCACCTATCCTCCATACAGAGGCGCCTCCATGCGCCCTTGTCATGAACACAGGTGCACATCACAGCACGCTTATCCACTAGACAGCCACGCACCCATTTCTGTATTTGTACACTCATCCCAAATTATTCTTTATAAGTTGTAAAAAGCCTTTATTTCCAGCATTTACATATCTTTTTGTTGTCACCTTTGGCAAACACAACCCATGTCGCCCTTGGTTGGGGCACTCCTTATCATCTACTCCTATTGACATCGTCCGTATACTATGAGTATCCCACAGGCCACTTACCTCTACTCTCTGACTTTGTCCACTTTGTCCCGCCTCTGGCACAACTTGTCCCACATCTTGTTTTCCCCCTGACACTTGACCTAGTTGAACGGTTGCTGCCACTTATACTTCGCATATAACCTCAACCAAGGGCAGTCTTGAGTCTTCATACATCTTGATTTCATCCATGTACCCCCTCGGTTCCTAACCTCACCTAGTAGATTTCACAAATCCCTTTTTCTTCTTGGAGTCACGTCCCCCTTTTGTCAACATCAGCACAGTTTCCAGAAGGGCGACAATATCTTGACTCTCATTACCTTTCCAATGAGAGGTCTCAGACGGCACAAGGAGAACCATAATTTCTCTCTGATGTCATTGACCCCCATAGCATTCGACTTCAACACTTTCTCATGATACGGTGGGTCTTACTTTGCGACTATTGCAGTTGTTTCTTATATTTTCCGAAGACCTCTGAACTTGGTTGGGCTATCTGTTGATTAAGGTTGGTTGTCATTGATGTCAACCCTTGATTAAAGACCCCAGGTTTGGGTAATGGAACCAAGTTTGTTTGATGTGTAACGGTATGAGTTATGATATATTTTTAGATAATACTATTCTATATGGATAGTACATGTCATTCCATTT
>ML782006.1:175792-186540 GCA_009831015.1 Picea engelmannii | reverse complement strand
TATGGATTTTGTTAGAAAAGACAAAACTATCAATATTTCCAATTGTTGAATCAATCATTAAAATTATATCAAGATGATCTTCTTTTACAAATATCTTATATATATCTACCCATCCTAGAAAAGTTGCCTAGGAACTTATAAGGGCTTCAATGTCTTTAAAATGGGCTTCACTAACTCAATATCATGTTTTGCCAACAGAACTTCACCAACTCAATATCATGTTTTGCCAACGGAACTACAGATACATGTTGTTCAAGAATGGTTTCGATGTCACCATTAATCAGCTATGCAATTTGGAAAATTTCAGCGAACGATTTTTTCCCTTTAGAAGTTTGCTTTAGAGTTTTAGGAGTGGATCTTCTGGATTGCGTGCTATATGTGATCAAAATTATTCTTAAATTTATTATCTACACAATTTTATTATAAACAAAAACTGCTCTAAATATGTGTTCATTGCTAAAAGAAAATATTTTTTCATAGCAAAATTTTCAATGAAATTCACATTAATTTGACCATCAACAGTGAAATCTAGCTAAGAAAATAAAAAATATAAAACATAGTGATATTTGCATGTGTTGATTGGAAATTACAAGAAAATTACAGCAAAGAGTGGAGCTTGCTCTGTTAAGAAAATACTAAATAACACTTTGATTTGTTAGACTAATACAAAACTTTTCCTTTCCAGACAGATACACATATTGGATGAAGATGAATACGTGTATCAGATGTTTAAATAAACTTTTGATTTAAATTTTGGTAATGATGAAATTTTTAATCAATAAATAAGATTTGTGACTATGAAATTGAGTTGATTTTAGACAAGACCATCAAGTTGTTGATGGGAAAAACATTTATTGTGGAGTGGTGCCATTACATTAATTAGCAACAATTAGGAGGCAAATTTTAAAGTTTTAGCATCTCTGAATTCCAACTTTCGCTCCACTAAAACCTAAAAGTTTGAGTGAAAGAAAAACCCTTAGTTACACTGAAAATATCTTGATATGAAGGAGAAAGTGTACTATAAAATCCCGTGGAAAATTTGGAAATGACCCCGCTCCATTTTCATTAGCATAGAAAAAATATTAACCTAAATGATTAACTCCTTGCGGTTTCAACCAAAGTGCCATCCATTCTCTGATAAGCAGGGCACATTTTAAACTTTACATTTCAACAGACAGCACTTTATACTTTTGATCATACTTTTGATGGAGAGCACGTTGAACTTTTGACCGAGTGAATTTAAACTCTTAGCAAAATTGATGTTGAACTTTTGACATGGTGAATTTTAAACTTTTCTCGAAGACACTTTTTGCTGAAAAGAACGTGTGCATGATAATTAAAAACTATCGGGTAAGACTCTTAATTTTTTGCAATGAAGAAAGTGAAGTTTTAATTCCAATTAAAGTAAAAAGTTACCTGCTGCACCATTTAAAAGAAATTTTTTAAGTTCACTTAAAACTTCTTGAAATTGAAAAATCAAAAAATCAAAGAAACTTGTTAAAAAGACTACCAAAAACAATTGCTAAAAAAAATACAATTAAAAAAAAAAAAAAAATTATGTGTTGAAATTTAAATATTGTTAGAAATATTTTTCTTTCATGTAAAATTCAAAATAAAATTTTAATTTAATTCAACAATTTTGGATGGGTTTTTCATACAAAAATGTTTCATAGTGTAAATGGTTCATGGCACATTTTATTGGAAATATGTCAACGAATTTCCTCATGCGATCACATGTACATGCATGCAGTGCATGCATGAAATTTATTTATGAATTGTTCGTGTCACTGTGTGATCTATTCATGATCAGTGTGTGTAATTGATTGATCGATGCTATATATGTGAGAATGCTCATAGAGGTGAGAGTACGATGTGAGTGCAAGAGTGTGCAAGGTGTGTAGAGAGTAGAGTGTGTAAGGAGAGGAGATTGTATGTCTATGCAGGCTATTGTGATTCTCCCTTGAATAATAAGAAGACCGATAATCATTGCCCATGGTTTTTTCCCTCATTGGGTTTCCACATAAATCATTATGTCAAGTGTGTGATTGTTGTTTTTGGTTTTATGTGTGTTTAATCTTGCTTGTTGATGCTCTATTTTGCTTCCGCGGCCCAACAAGTGATATCAAGTGGTCTCAAGTGGTATCAAGTTGAGACTTGCACACAATTCGCAGGTGATCCAAAGCGAATTGTGTGCAAGTCTAATGTAAACGCAAGAAGACATGATTGAGTGAGTATCAAGTCATCAACACTCCCTAGACAGTAATAAAGGCACGTCAACACTCTTGCACTTAAAAAATAGAAATTGATCCTGAATCAACACGCACAATTTACGCACCAAAGAGCGTTGGCAAAGCAACACTCCCCAACCACCATCCACACTAAGGGAGCGTTGATCTCAAAGTAGTGCTCCCTTTCCACCCTCAAAGGAGCGTCGATCTAATAAAAAAGTGTTTGTCTTATTCTAAGACAGGGTTCGCATGGTATATAAAGTTTTTTTTTGTCTTATTCTGAATAAGACATGGTCGTCACCTTTGTCTCTTGTCTTCTTAAGGAGATTTGATTATTAAACCATGGAAGTGAGCCTTTTTTTTAAGGTTTTTTTTATAATAAAATGTAAAAGGGTGGAAGGGGTTATGGTTTTTTAATAAAGTTTTTTTTTTAACTTTTTAATTAAATTTTATATTTTGGGGGTTTTAATCTTAAATATAATAAAATTTCTCCACTATAAAAAGGTTTAGTTTTATAATTAGTAGGTTTTTGAGTTTTTTTGTTTCTACTAATGGCAAAAGTGTAGAGTTTCAAGTTTGAGGTGGAAAATTTCAGTGGTAAGAATAGTTTTCCGCTATGGAAGCTCAAGATGCGAGATTTGTTTGTGCAACAAGGACTGCAAAAGACCTTGGCTGGAAAGTCGAAGAAACCGGCAAGCATGACAAACAAGGACTGGGAGGATCTGGATGCAAGAGCCCTCAGTACTATTTGTTTGTATCTGGCAGATGAGGTGTTGTTTAACATCGTTGAAGAGGTGACAACAGCAAGTTTGTGGACCAAACAAGAGAGTTTGTATATGAAAAAAAAATTGACAAACAAAATCTTCTTGATGAGGCAGTTGTATAGCTTGCAGAAGAAAAAAGGTATGAAAATTGTTGATCACTTGAATGTTTTCAACACTCTGTTTTGTCAATTATCTAGTATGGATGTAACGTATGAAGATGAGGACAAAGAAGTTACGCTATTGTGTTCCTTGTCTGACTCTTGGGATCATCTGGTCATAGCTATGAGCACAACAAATACCATTGATTATGACACTGTTGTGGGAGCTTTGTTGTCTGAGGAGATGAGGGAAAGATCCAGTAAAGAAACCTCAATAGCAGAAGCAATGGTGGTCAAAGGTCGATCTACAGAACGAGGGAAAAATCATAGGGGTACATCAAGGTCTAAGTCAAAAGGCAAGAAGAGTAAGCAGAAATGTTGGTTATGTGGAAAATTTGGGCATCTCAAGAAGGATTGTTGGAAAAGATAGAATACAACCAAGGAGGACTCCACAAAAGAAGCAGAGGAAACTAATGTAGCTTAAACAATTTCAGGTTCCAGTTCAGGTATGGTTGATGAGGTATTGTTTACTTGTGATGTTTCACATCAATATCAGCATTGGTTGTTAGATTCTAGTGCGTCCAGCCACATGTGTCTTCATAGAAATTGGTTCTCAACTTACCAATCTATTGATGATGGTGTTGTTTTTATGGGAAATGATTTTTCTTGTAAAATTGTTGGAGTTGGTAGCGTCTAAATTAAAACGCATGATGGTTCTGTAAGAACATTAACAAATGTAAGGCATGTTCTCGAACTAACGAAGAACTTGATATCTTTGAGAGTTCTATATTTTGTTTGTTACAGGTGTACAACTCAAGGTGGAGTACTGAAGGTGTCCAAAGGCATCTTAGTAGTCATGAAGGCAAAGAGGATCGGGGACCTTTATCAGCTTGAGGGAAGGACAGAATAAAATCAAGCAGTGGTAGCATCTGAAGATGCAAGTGACTATGTTCATTTATGGCATCAATGTTTGGGTCATATGAGCGAGAAAGGGCTTAAGGTACTGGTTGATCGTAAGTCACTTCCAAGTTTGAAGTTTCTAAATTTGAATTTTTGCAAGTATTTTGTTTTTGGAAAACAATATAGACTAAAGTTTAAAGCAAGAAGGCATATAAGCAAAGGTATCCTTGATTACATTCATTCATATGTTTGGGGACCATCCCCTACAGTTTCTTTTGGAGGATCGTTATATTATGTGACATTTATAAATGATTACTCTATAAAGGTTTGGGTCTATTTACTTAAAAGAAAAGCTGGTGTATTTAATACTTTTAAGCAATTCAAAGCTTTGGTTGAAAAGAGCACTGACAGGTCAATCAAGTGATTAAGGACAGATAATGGAGGTGAGTTCACATTGAAAACTATTGCAAGGAAGCGAGGATCGAAAGACATAAGACCACATTTTATACTCCTCAGCAGAATGGTGTTGTTGAACGCATGAATATGACTCTTCTAGAGAGAGCAAGGAGCATGCTCAATAATGCCAAGATGCAGCAGGAATTGTGGGCAGAAGAAGTTCTTACAACATGCTATATAATAAATCAATCACCATCAACTGCAATAAACTGTAACATTCCAGAAGAGTATAGACAGGTCATTCGTGTGATTTTTCAAATCTGAGAATATTTGGTTATGATGCTTATGTTCTTATTTCTAAAGATCAACATTCTAAGTTAGATCCTAGATCAAAGAAATATGTCTTTGTTGGTTATGGTGATGGAGTTAAGGGGTACATATTGTGGGATCCTACTACCCACAAACTCATCATTAGCAGAGATGTAGTATTTGATTAATCCTCACTCTTAAAATCAGAATTGGTAGATGTTGAAGTGAGACAAGAATAGGTACCGCAAGTTCAACAAATTCAGTTGCAAACTCAACCATCTTCAGAAGGGAAGGAGCATGAAGAAGTTCCAGAAGAAGAAGATGAATATGTAGATGCAAAAAATATCCAGGAAACTAAGGATATGCCTCAACCATCTCTGAGGAGATCTTCACAGGTGAGGAATCCTCCTACAAGGTATGACGATTACGTTTCATCTATGGCTTTGGTTTCTATTGATGGAGAACCTAGTTGTTTTCAGGAAGAAATTAAGGTATCTAAAAGTGCTCAATGGAAGAAAGCTATGAAAGAAGAAATGGATTCATTAGAGAGGAATAAAACATGGGACCTGGTAGAACTTCCAAAGGACGGGAAAGTTGTCGGCTGCAAGTGGGTCTACAAACTGAAAAAGGGTGTTGATGATCAAGTCGAAAGGCATAAAGCAAGGCTGGTAGAAAAAGGGTATTCTCAATAGGAAGGTATTGATTTTCATGAGATCTTTTCACCAGTTGTGAAGCTTGTTTCAATTCATGTTGTGTTAGCACTAGTTGTTTTACTTGATCTTGAGTTAGAGCAGCTAGATGTTAAAACATCATTTCTACATGGATATTTAGATGAGGATATATATATGGAAAAACCAGAAGGGTTTGTTCAGGATCACAATAAGAGGTTTGTTTGCAAACTCAAGAAGTCATTATATGGCCTGAGACAGTCTCCCAGACAATGGTACAAGAAGTTTGATTCCTTCATGGTGGGCCTAAATTTTGCAAGAAGTGATATGATCATTGTGTTTACTTTAAAAAGTTGGAAAATGGCATGTTCATTATTTTAGTGTTATATGTTGACGATATGCTTGTGGCAAGCAAAAGCATGGTCGAAATCCGCAGGTTAAAGGCTCAGTTGACTAGGGCATTTGATATGAAGGATCTAGGAGCAACAAAAAAAATCTTAGACATGGAGATACACAGAGACAGGAAAAATGGTAAGTTGTGGTTATTACAACAAAAGTATGTGGAGAAAATACTTATAAGATTCGGTATGAATAATATGAAACCCATACAGATCCCTTTGGCTTCCCATTTCAAGTTTTCTTCAGGTTTATGTCCTAGTAATGACGAAGAAAAGGATTATATGTAGTGTGTACCATATGCTAATGCAATGGGAAGTTTGATGTATGCGATGGTAAGTACTAGAATAGATATTTCACATGCAATTGGTTTTGTCGATTGATACATGGCAAATCCAAGAAAATAGCATTGGGAAGCAGTGAAATGGGTGTTTCGATATCTTAGAGGCACAAGCAGTTATTTTATCACCTATGATGGTTCTAGAGTTTCAATTTGCGGTTATGTAGATTCAGATTTTGCAAGTGACTTGGACAAAAGGAGATCCACTTCAGGATATGTCTTGACTCTTGCAAGTGGACCTATTAGTTGGATGTCAAAACTTTAAAATGTAGTCGCTTTATCCACTACTGAGGGAGAGTATGTCGTTGCTTCACATGCATGCACAGAGGCAATTTGGTTAGAGGGTTTGTTGGGTGAGTTTGGAAGGATGTAGGACAAAGTGAAAGTATTTTGTGATAGTCAAAGTGTTATTCATTTGGCTAAAAATCCAGCGTATCACAGTAAGATGAAGCATATTTTTGTTAAGTACCATTTTGTAAGACAGGTGGTTGATGAAGGTGGAGTGGCTCTGAAAAAGGTCCATACAAAAGTGAATTTTGCAGACATGTTTATGAAACCAGTTTTGTTAGAGAAGCTACGGTGGTGTTTGGATTCTCTTGGCCTGCAGAAAAGGTGATGAATTAATTAAGGGCATGATATATCAGGTAAATAGTTGTCAAAGTGGAGATTGTTGGAAACATGCCAACGAATTTCCTCATGTGGTCACATGCACATGCATGCAGCTATGTTAATGCGCATGCGTGAAATCTATTTATGAATTGTTCGGGTAACTATGTGATCTATTCATGATCAGTCTGTGTAACTGAGTGATGAATGCTACATATGTGAGCATACCCATAGAGGTGAGAGTACGATGTGAGTGCAAGCGTGTGCAAGGTGTGTAGAAAGTAGAGTGTGTGAGAGGAGAGGAGATTGTATGCCTATGCAGACTGTTAGCACTAGGAATCACCCTCGGATTGCAGAGAAGATAAGCCCAGTAACCATTAGATTATATATGAATGTAAATGAGTCTTTAAAATGTCAAATAGATAAGACTCGGGATAATAATATTCTAACTCAGAAATCCGGACTAACATGCACAAGCAATTGAGGCTTTGATCAGCTTCAGTCAATGAGTGGGAGTAAGGTGAATAGAAGGAAAACTTTAGTGAGGGAAATGTAGAGGTTTGTTATGGACATCAGGTCTTCAAGCAGCCTAAGGAGGAAAAACTCAAACACAAAATCTTCTTGAATTCAAAGTTTAAAGAACATTGAAGAACACTATAACAGTACTATAATCAAACTTTCATTATAATACAGCTATAACAATCTCATGTGAATCATTCAATCATGAACACTTCAATATAAAAGGCAGTAAGATGGAATAAGAGAAACTGACTTATATTAATCAACAAGTCTCAAGGAGAACCAGTATGCTTCATCAAAATATTACAATAAGGGAGCCTAGATCAACCATTCGAACCCACTAAAACATTTGGATTGTCTATTTATAACAAAAAGGGAAGGCAACAGCTAGAGGTGAAAGTTGGTCGTCCTCCCATAGGATTCTCTAAATCAGTGATTCAAACTAACAGCTGTACTAACAACTACGCTACAAAAAAGGAAATATGTTGGAAACCAATCCAAAAAACTCTTAACTGATATTGTCTTCATTGATGCGCATCCCTTTCCATGCCGAGTGTCTTGCAAAGGTTGTAAGTTATCATCATGATGCCACCTATGGTCTTAACCATTCTCCACATCATCAACCACCCTCAATAGTGATAACTCAAACCCCTTGATTCCAGGTACCGGTTGGTAGCATCATTCAGTAGTGCGCTAGGTATCGAGTTTTTGTAGCGCCTTCACAAAATACTATGCACATGTCGTAGCACAGCTCCAAAATAGACCTACAGAATTGGTAGCGTCAAGTTTGTATATCTTTGTGTATAATTTAGTAGCGCCATACTTCAATCACCTCTGCATAATTTGTAGCACCAGTCATCAAAACAGTTTTGGTAGCGCCACTAAAATATATCCTTGTGATTTCGGTAGTGCCATCGTTACATCGCTTAGGAGATTTGGTATCTTTCCTGTGGAATTCGCAACGTCATCGCTACGTTCATTCTTAGGAGATTTGGTAGCACTGTAGGTAGCAAACTAGCAGGATATGCTAAATTAGACGATTTTACAACGCCATAGAGCTACAGAATGTTTGTGCTTGTAACACCATGTTTCCCCCAGTATGTAAAAATAACTATATTGGCCAAGAACTATGGCAAACTCAAAGATGTGAATGTTTGATTTGACGGACCTTTGTATAAAAGGTCGATAAATGTAAATTATGTTATGAATATGTGTTGCATGACTGTTGGGAGGGGGATGTGCTAAAAGAGACCACGATGGCTAATGAGAGGTGGTGGAAGGGACCTGGAATGGTTGCGTTAACTTCCACCGAGCCAGTACCATATTGGTTTTTACTTTCTCAAATACCAAAGCAACTCTCTGACCCTGGAATGGATTTCCCGTCAGATTGGTAGGTGGGGAGGCTCCTCAAGAGTTAATGAGGGGATGGGGGTGAACCGTCCATCCGTAACAGATCCCAGACCTGACCACGGATGGAGAAATTCACGCCACACGCAATCTTGGAGAGAAAAGGCAAGAGAGGAAGTGTGATAAGGGGGGAGAAGAGAGAACATGTGCGACAGGGATCGCGGAAGAGAACCGGGAGAAACTCAGGAAATACAGGGAGTTCTGAACAGAGGAGAAGGAGAGTAACCTTCGTCCTTGAATTTCGTTGAATTGGAAGTAGGAGATTGAATCTCAAGCATCGTGGTCTAGCTCGAGGGTGGCTAGTGGTAAATCTGTTTGGAGTCACTGAGCCTACGGTTGGGTGGAAATGAGCACCCCTCTCAGTAGTCGCGTCACACCTGGTGTTTCTAATAAGTGTTTATATCTTGTATCTTGAATTGAATATCCTGGGCGCATGCTCATGTTTATACGCTCATAAATGGTTTATGTATTGAAGTGTTTGCCTTGTGTTTTCATCGGAAATAATGGATGCATGCTTATACTCATGTGACCATAATCGGTTTAGGTATAGAATGAATAAGTTCAGAATAAGAGTATGTTCCCTTGAGATTTGTTCCATCTGCTTGACTTGCGCTATGTCCTGGTTTGATTTCCCGAAGGAAACTCCTCCCAGGAAGTTCCCTCGCATTCCAGAGCTTGAGTGAGTTCCTTGAAAAGACTATTGTTTTAGTAAACCCATGAGTTTACTTTACCCCTGACACAGAGTTCATAGCTCGGTGAATTAGGAAGTCTTTTCAATCAGGTCACCAAACCTAGGGATAATTACCCAAGAACCTGTTGAAGGATCATGTGATCTAAGTCTGGAAACCTTGTACAAGAAAGAGTAGTTCTCTCAGGTTTTCGGTGTTTCGGCACCCGGGAAACCAAAGGGTAATACCCCTCGTTTTCGCAAGTCGCGAAATCCCAGTACCCGAAACCCTGACGCGCTATGTTATGAGTCGGTTTAGCGTGAATAGGTTTCGGCGTTTCGGCACCCGAGAAACCAAAGGGTAAGACCCCTCGTCTTCACCAGTCGCAAAATCCCGGTATGAGAAACCCCGAATCGATTTAGCGTGAATAAGTTTCGGTGTTTCGGCACCCGGGAAACCCAAGGGCAAGACCCCTCATCTTCGCCAGTGGAGAAATCCCGGTATGAGAAACCCCGAATCGGTTTAGCGTGAATAGGTTTCGGCGTTTCGACACCCGAGAAACCCAAGGGTAAGACCCCTCGTCTTTTCCAGTCGTGAAATCTCGGTATGCGAAACCCCGAATCGGTTTAGCATGAATGGGTTTCGACGTTTCGGCACCTGGGAAACCCAAGGGCAAGACCCCTCATCTTCGCCAATCGCAAAATCCCGGTACACGAAACCCCGATGTGCTCTGTGAATGAGCCCTAGGTCACCGGACAAGGTCTTGTGGTAGGAAGGAGGAGTCTCAAAATAATCTGGACCGCCCATTTGTAGTGATGCGTGACGAAGATCTAAATCCACCGGGGTTCTGGACATCATAGGAATAGGAGTGAAGACCTCGCCAAAAATTCTGAAAGGTAGAATGTCGGGATTTAATCTGGGCCGTTGATCAAGTCGACGATCTGGACCATAGATCCAGATGATACCGGGTTTTCGGGTTCCAGGGATTTGAAAGGAAAAGGAGGAACGCTTGCATCGCGAAACCCCGAAAGCATTTAGAGGAATAGCACCAGGTCATAAGCTCGGTCGTATGAAAAGCGACCCAAGGGAGGAGCTAAGGATCTGTTAGACCCTTGAGTCTGTGTTCGGCCTCTGCGTTAATTCCTTTTCATGCACCCTGAAACCAGTGACAAACCCGTGGATTGAGTCATGTCACCTGTGTACACTGTGAGCCCAGCCCATTCTCTCTTGCAGAGTCGAGTCTGTACCCAAACTGTCTTTGGGGTGCTGCCTTTTTTTTTTCCTGAGTGGAATTGACCAGTTGTTTTTGTTGTTATCCTCACCTTGCGAAAATTGGGCTGAAACTGGTTGAAGAAGCGGGTTGTCAGGCCCGTGGTTGAAGAGGCAGGTTGTAAGGCCTGTGAGTAACTCCCTCCAAGTGAGAGATTCTGTTGGGAAGTGGTTTTTCCC